>JAYJMB010028828.1:0-37340 GCA_036873735.1 Pouteria campechiana | reverse complement strand
CAAGTTCATCTTTCTTGCAGATTTCATGGTTCTTGACATGGAGGAAGACCAACAAATTCCACTCATCTTTGGGAGGCCATTTTTGGCCACTGGACGGATGCTAATTGATGTACAAAAGGGTGAGCTCACAATGCTTGATCAAGATAAGGAAGTTAAAATTAATATTTTTAAAGGTATGAAACTACTTAATATTTCTGATGACTATTTCAGGGTTGATGAAGTGGAACAACTCGTGGAGGAGAATGCAACATTTTACCTACCCACCAACGCGCTTGAAGTAGGAGATAAGCCTCATGAGCAACCTATCAAATTTGAGGAACTGAACCACTCTATAATTGGATACCCCAAGCCCTCCAAAGATAACATATTGCTAGCAATCATATCATCTGTGCTTGATGAAGTTCAAGAGGACTAGCTAGTAGAATTGCCGCATGAGCAAGAATATGCTTTCAATTGGACATTAGCTGGGATCAAGGGGATCAACCTTTTCTTTGTATGCCTAACATCATAATCAAAAGTGATAAAGCAGGGGAGAAATTTAAATTGAATGCATGAAGAAGAGATAAAGTCAAGCTGAAGACTATAAATCAGAACTATTTCTTCCTCCCTTCTCTTTTCAGATTTTTGTTTTAGTTTAGTTTAGTTTTCTCTTTTTGCTTTCGGTTCCTTTTGGCTTTTTCTTGATCTCAGATAATCTCTCCTAGCAACCATCATCTTTTGATGAATTCTTGTCCACCTTTAGAAGAGAATACATAACAACACAACATCACTCTATTGAGGGAAGCCCTCAATCTTAACTTTCTTTCATTCTTTCACATTAAGGACAATGTTTAGTTTAAGTTTGGGGGTATATTTTGGAATTTTTAGTCTTAGTCAGTTTTTTATAAAGTTTTTTGAATTTAAGTATACTTTTTCATAATGAGCTTCACTTTTTGATGATTTTGATGACTTAGCCAAGAAAATCCAAATGCAAATTTGTTTAACATTGGAATTGAATGGGATTCTCTCTTGATGGTTAGTAACATATGCTTAATTTTTTATTATCGTTAAACATGATTTAGAAGGAAGGATAGATGTTACCTCGTAATTTAGTGATTCTTGTGATAAATCTTTCTTTTTCATGAATGATCATTTTTGAGGACATTATGTTATGATCATGTCAAATGTATGTTGATTAGTTGATGATTTTGTGAATTTGGTGACATATTTTGATTAACATGAGCATACTAGAACTTGTTTGATTATTCCTCAAGGAAAAATTCTAGATAATACGTTTACTTGGGAACGATTTAGGCATCTTTTTTATCAGTTTGAGCCTTTTAGGATAACCTAGTACATTATGTCACCCCATTGAGCCTTACCAAAAAATTGGCATATGCAAAATGTGTAAAAAACCACATTCAACTTTTCTTTCTTTAGCCTCATCTTCCAAACCCTTTGAGCCTAAAAAAGCATATTTGACCTATTAAGAGACATAATCTATACACATGGTTGTTAGAGAGGTATGAGTGAAGCAAAAGAAGAAGTTTGGGGGTATTAAAAAAAATTCCAAAAGAATACAGAAAAAGGGATAAAAAGAAAAGAATTAATAAGAATTCAACTTTCAATTCAGGAGATCACATCCCAATGAATTCCAAAGAAAATAAGTTAAGGGTTGTGGTAGTAATATAGTCCATAAAGAAAGAGATAACTCCAAACAAAAAGTCAAGAGAATGAACATTCATGTGCAAATTCAACTATGATCTCTTAGTTTGTGAATCCTTATACCTTTTCTTTTATTAGCTAAACCCAAGGCCCCATTACAAGCTTAACAAAGACCTATTGATCCAAGTGAACAGAGTTGTCTACATTAGTGGGGAGGGATTAAGAAAAGCAAGCTTATGGAATATTTTATAAAAATCATTAGAATTACTGAATTGCATATTATTGATTTAAAGGCACGCATGTAGCATAAGATTGACAAATCACACACTTTCTCACTTCATGAAGGGATTAAAAATGCATGAGTTTCATGAGATTACTTAGCAAGTGTCTTAAATGAATTCTAAGTTATGTGTATATTTACAATTTGTTTGGCATGTTCTTAGTTAATTAAGAGAGATCATTCTAACTATTTCATTAATTTGGTTATGATTTTGCTCAAGGATAATCAAAAGCTAAGTTTGGGGGTATTTAATAAGCTCATATTTTATCATATTTCAATACCTAAATTCACATATATTTTTGACCCTCTTTTAATGTAAATTTAGTGGTTTATAAGCACATTCTAGTAAATCTGCACTGAACTTAGTTATTACTTGATAAGTGAGTTTTATGATTTGTTATTTCTATTTGAAAATAAAATTGAAAAAAAGACCAACTGAAGAAGTTGAGTGCCATGGTAATTCAATCAGATGCTGCGGCATTTGAAATATTCATTGGGTACTTGGCAAACTGAGATTTCTATGTCATGGCATAAAAATCAAATGCCATGGCATTAGAATAATGAATGCATTAGTTGGGGAAGTCAGAGATTTCAATGTCGTGTCAATACAATGAATATTAACTTTTGTTCACATTTAACATCAAAGCCTCAGTCAGAAGTTCCAATCTCAGAGGTGAAGTGAACTTTTGACTGAAGTGAATCTCTTCCACCAATCTGAAGAGTAATGATTGATCTTTAGAAACTTCTCAGGTGAATATTAATGATAGAACTTCTAAAGTAGTGATGTATTGATCTCAGAAGTGTGAATTTATGAGCAGTGAAATAATCACATTAGAAGTGAGACAAAGGAGGTTCTGAAGTTTGGAGAAGTGCAATAGAGGTTGACAGAATGGAGTTTTAAGGCTTACAGAAGAGTAGCTGAAAGGGTTCCAAATACTGTTAGAAGTGCAACAAAGGTAGTTCTAATGTAGTTGTTGATATTCTTAGAAGTGCGACAGAGTTAGTTCTGAATTGGTTCTAAGGTTCTTAGAAGTGCAACATAAGTATGACAAAAGTTTTCAAAATTGCAACAGAATTTCTGAAGGGGTCAAAATAACTTCAAAAGTGCAACAAAATTTCTGAAGGGCATTCAAAATAATTTCAGAAATGCTCGATCTTCAGAAATTCTAAAGCTACTTAGAACTTTTGAAGTAGTGAAATTTTGATCTTCAGAATTCTTGAAGCAACTTAATAAGAAAGAAAATTATTAAGCTTTAGAAGGATTTTTTTACTAGCAATTTTCGAATGTAAGTTTGAAGATTTTAGAGTGTTTTAGAGGGATGAAATTGCAAGTTGCAACACCTATTGGTTTTATAAGTTGCGAAATTGTAGATTATTTTTAAGTGCGCAAATCGAGTTGTTTTTAGAAGTTACTTTTCATGCATCAAATGCTGCAAAATTTTAGAGCCTAAGACATGCAGATTGTAATGTTATTATTGGAAGCTGATTTTTAGACTCTTGTGTTGTAATTTTTTAGAATCCATGATATGCACCAACTCAGTTATTTTAGAGAATTTCTATTTTTAATCCACTACAATGTTTTAGAAGGTATATTTTTGTGGAGAAATATGAGTTATTATTAGAAGAGAATCTCTATGCACAGTGGAAGAGTTCTATTAAAACCCTACTGCTTGGGTTATTTAAAGACATCCAGGCACACAAAGTTGGATAGACTTTTGCAAGGAGACAAGAGAGAAGAGCTTTGGAGGAAGGAAGATCATTGGAGAAAGCTGTTGCAACCTGAATATTTTCTTTTCTTTCTTTCTAGTTCATCTTTTATTTTTGAATCAACATTCAAATTTGAATTATGATGATGTTTATCAATTACTTTGTTGGTTTTAATTCAATTATGATGTTGTAGATTTCTTTTATCTAGGGCTAGATGGATACTAGCAATGAATCTTGTGTTGATTTTTTATTTTTGAGTTTGATTATTTTCTTCCTCATTGTTTCTTCTTTTCTATGCTTATTGTGTGCATGTACTTAGCTACCATGTGCATGAACCGAGATTCTTAATTTTTACTCAAGAGAGATGAATTAGAAATAAACTCTTGAATTGAAGAACGTATGATGCAATGAAGTCTAGAACTATTCATGTACACTGCGAGTGCATATATTACACATGAATGCCTAAGCTTAATGGGTTTATTGATTTGGATTTGCATGGAGACATAGTTAATCACTTCAATAGGCACACCTATCATAGCAATTGAGAAAGGTGGTACATACTTTAGTACATCAAATTGATAATGAGAGGAATGATACTTAACTCAATGCAATTCATCAATACAAGTGAATTTGCTAGGTGACATTGAATCCCTAGATATTTTATCCACTGATCTTTCTTCTTTTGCTCTTGTGATCTGTTAATTTCATTGTTCTATTTAGATTTAGTTTTCATAGCAATTGCTACAATTTATTCAATAAAATAACACTAATTTGATATACGTTGTTACTTAGTATGTAACAACATACTTCCTCATAGGAACAATACTCAACTCACCTCATCTATATTACTGGTGACCCTGTATACTTGCATGAGACTCTACATCTAGCATATCAAGTCATTTGTCATTCTCATGATGTAATTCATAACTATGCTAGTTCAAAGAATTCAGTGATAACTATGATTAAGGTAGTATGCCTGTCCTGGTTGTTTATGAAATTTGCTTTAAATTCAATAGCATAACTTACTATGGAATTGCATTGATTTATCTATAATACCTGTTCACATCTGTTTGAACCTTTTAGTGGGGAGAAAGTGCTGGAGTTTCTTAAGCGCATGTAGGAAAAGCTTGAAATGAACTTGAAGAAGAAGGAGATGAGGAATCAAAACCACACTCTCAATGTACAACTTCAAGCTAAAGAAAGAAATTCAAGCACTAAACAAAAAATCATGTTTGGTATCTCCATTTTTGTGTTTAATTGCAAAATCTACAAGGGAGTGACAAAGGAGATAAGTTGTCAAAATTGATATATTTGTTTGATGAAAAGGAACTATGCATCTCATTAGTATATACTCTAAATGCCTCTAAAATGACTACCTTGAATATAAATGCATGCGATCTCATTGCCAAAGCTAAATCATACTAAAAATTAGCAACTGATATAATTGCAATCCGAAGGAATAAGTCAAGCCTAATTGGAAAACTTCACAATTTAAGATCTCGAATAGGAATTCTATTCTTAGTCACTCCTTTTATAATCATCATTAAGACTTGATCTCTTAAAACACCTTAAACAATAAATTTAATTTTAGGTGAACATTTAAAGATTAATCTCATGTCATGAATTATTCTATAATGACTATGATGCTCTAAAATGATGTACATTTGACATAATATTTTTATGATCTGTTTAATATGTTATATCTGTAATACTTGAAATGATTTAATTGGTTTCATTATGTTTATACATGATTGAAATAGAATAAGTATCAAAAGATCAAAGAAACGAATAATTAGAAAATTATTAACTAGAAATTCAAAAATAGAAAATCGTTAAGAAAATTTGTCACCAAAAGTGGAACCGCTAGCAGTCCCAGGCACCTACAAGGGCAACCTATTTTTGATTTAAAAGGTGTTATAAAAAGCAACAATTAGGACTCGCACTCTTTCTCCCTATACTCGGCAACATAAAGGGATGAAGCTCAGAAATTCTTTGATCCTCTTCAGTTCTCAACCTCTCTATCAAACTTCTACTGATCTATGGCCCCCATGTTTCCAATCTCTAAAACTTGAGGTAGGGTAAAGTGACCTAGAACATGAGGAGAGACCTCTTCAACTCAACCTTCTACTCCTAGAGTAGAAACTATGTTTAAAGAAAGTCATACTGCAAGATGTCAAGGTAATCCCTCATCCCCAACGAATGTGAGAAGAAAAACTGTTGAGAAGGAAGGAAGTAAAAATAAAGAAAGGGTAAAGATGTTTGATTTGAAATCACTTCCAGAAAATGTTAATGGAAGGAAAGTACCCTCTGCCAAATTTCAACCTAGAGATCTTCTAGCATATTATTTTGGCAGTGAGGACAACAAATTTAAGTTTTATACTTCAATGCTTAGCAGACCAGTCCATGTCCAAAGAAAGATTGACTTGATTTTCCTTGAGAAATGCAAATCTAACATTTATTCCATGTTGAATGATCAATGATGGACTGAGTTGATAGAGTATGGGGCACCCATCTATAGAGAACTAGTCCTCATCTAATGGTACCCCTAGTATTTCATCTAATGGTACCCATGGCACTATGTACACTTCTGCCCACACATGCATGAGGACAAAAGACATGACCATTGAGGTCTGAATGCTTAAGAAGGTGTTAGAAAACATATTCATGTCCAAGCTAGGTGGAACTTAGCAAGTGACTAGAAATGAAGCAAAGGTGTTATGCAAAATATATTCTTATCAAAAGGTTAGCCTACCAAAACTCATGTTTACTACATTTGGATATATGTCACATAGGATAGGTCTTGTTGTACCATATGGTGTGTGGTTAACAAAAGTATTTGAACATTTTCATATTCCTATAGATAGAGAGTCCTCCCTAGAAATGTCCTCACTTAAGAAAGACTGTGTAGTAGCTACTCTTTTGAAAAGAATGACAAATCAAAATTTTAGATTATGTGGTAGAAATGGATGAAAAGAACAAGAGATAGAGGAAGGAAAATGAAAGTGAGGAAGAGGAAATGGAAGAAAGAGTTGGCATGGAAAGTCTTGTTGAAGAACACCCCTCGTCACCATCCATGGATTCATCTAAGGATAGATGGTCTACATCTTTATCAAGGGAAGTGAGAGAATTGAAAGTGGAAGTAACAAAGTTAAAAGATGAAATGTGTGCTATTAGAATAGCCCATGAGTCTATTGAAAAGAAGCTAGATGCTCTTCTTTTTAGGTCTAGAAGAACTTCCTGAGAAAATATTGTAATAGAATCTATAATTTGAAATAGTATAAATCCATAGTTTATAAATATTTCACAAATTGGTTGTATATCCCTTCTATTATGATTTTATAATTTTCTAAATATGGTTCAAAACATCATAATCCTTAACATCAAGCCGAAGTTTTGTTCTCAGACTAGCACCAGATATATTGCTTGAAACACTCTTTGTGTTAAAGATCTTGTTCAACTTAAATCACATATGAGAATATAATGACCAAATGTTGTTCTATCATGATGAATAGATAATTGTGTAATTTCAAATCCTCACAAACACCTAATGTTTGAATGTTGCAACTTAACATCACATGCATTGAAAACATGTTATTCTATTCCAAGCTACAATGGAATGAACCAATCAAAGAAATTGAGAAAAAGGAAAATTAGGAATTAGTTAAAGAAAAATAGAATACTTAAAGAAATAAAGAAAGTGCACTCACAAAGTCATAGTGAGAAAAATAAAAATTAGGAATTATGGTGATTCAAATTATAAATTCTCGCAAGTGCACAAACGTATAGCAATATATTGTACAATGCAAGGGTCGATCCCACAAGGAATGTTCAAACCGATTCAATTAGCATTAGTTACTGACTTATCACTATCTTAAAGGAATGTGATTTAAGCTAAGCAAGTATGAATGATCACTTGAATAAACTTGCAGAAATCAAATAGCTATGGGTAATGTAGGTGAGATCAACAAAGTGCAAGGGTCTAGGGATCCGATTCCACCACTTAAAGATACTCTTTGCTGTTGGGACATTGGATTCAATGCATAAGTTGGATTCATCCTATCTAATGTGAGATTATTACCGATAGGTGTGCACATTTAAATAAAGTATTTTCACTCGGTCCAATTACCTATGATGTATAATGTAACTAAGGTGAAAACCCATTAAGCTTAAGAACACATGAATCAAATAGGATGGTTTAGCATAAGGTGTGTACCATAACCACCTATCCTTTTCATTCAATGGTGCTCATGGTTTTGCGTATGGTGTGTGCCTTAACCATGCTACATAATCAATGTGATTCGTAATATTGGTGATCAAGCAATATATCAAACCAAACAAAGGCAAATAACTCAATGAATGAAAATAAATGATTTGGATTAAAGAGCTGACATTCCCAAATAACAAAATATATCAGAGATGGTTACATCTTCACCTTAGGAATAGAGATTTAGTGCATACTAAAAAAGGAAATAACTCCCTCCATGAAACTCAACACAATGTAGGCCATCTTCTTCTTCCTCTTTGCTTCTTTGAAAACTCTTCTTCTTTCTTCTCTAAAAATCTCCCAAAGCTGCCCCCCAAAGAACCCTAAAATTAAACCTAAAATGAATGCAAAAAGATGCCCACAAAAACCTCTCTCTTTGCCTTAAAAACCAAGGGACAAGGAAGTAGAAAATATGCAGAAAATCTGAATGGTGCCCATGCTGCGGCATGGAATTCCATGCCATGGTGTGAAATCTTCTGCTCCTCCAAAATGTGCATTGCTAAGTGTTGGACGTTGCATTGTGGATTTTTTTGTCCAAAAACTTGATGCCTTTATTAATCTTTTTCAAGTTTTCTTCCATTTCAACTTTGAGCATCATCTTTCTTTAGTTTTTCTCTTCTTTTCCCATCTTCAATCCACCTAGAGAAATCAATAAATTCATGTTAAATTCATCTAAATTTATCAAGGATTCACAATTAATTAAGTTTGAACATGCATGATATAAGTGAGTGAAATTCACCTATCAGATACCCTCAAACTTACTCGTTTGCTCATCCTTAAGCAAAACAAAGCATAAGAATTCTCTATGAACCCACTATCATCAATCTAAATCATCAATCAAAACCTCAATAAATTGAACATGGTTTAGAACAAGATATCAATATATCATGAATGTCTATACTTTCAACCTAAGCCTCATCTTCTCCACCATAGATTCCATGTGCAAGTGCAAATGTTATAGCCATTTGAATCTACATCATTTTATACTCATTCATTTAAGCAAGCAAGTAATACATGTTCAATGTAAACCTTGTGAATTGACAACTTAAACTAGAGAGACTAAATTAGATGCACATATGATGCTTTACTTTCCACATTCATTTCTTTACTCTTCTTGTGGGCTCTATTACTATCACATTTTTCATATTTATCTTCTTTTCCATTTTTCAGAATGTGATCCCCCCTAATCTTTGGGTTGTATTACTATCACAACCCCAAACTTATTTCTTTTTCAATTCATTGGATGTGATCCCTCCCATTGGCAATGAGCTTTTACTAATCTTCTTCTTTTATCTTATCTAGTGCATGTTTCAACAAGGGTTACAATAAATTCTAGAATTCAAATTGAACTAAGCATACTTAGTCTCCTAAACTAATGCTAAGTATTCAAAGATTTAAAAGAAATGACTATGTCAATGTGAATAATGTGTATAAGGAATCTATAGCAAATTAGATAAGTACTCAAGTCAAGCATGCAAGCAAGAATGATTTCTATCATTTTCAACTTAACCATTGTCAAATGTCACATATATATCATTGGTTATGTATGATGATTCTGATCGATGCTCAAAACTTATTGATTTTTGTTATATATATATATATGAAACTAAATAGTCAAAACAACATAAGTACTGCAATAAACACACAAATAGCTAAAATTCCCCCAAACTTGAAAGACACATTGTCCTCAATGTTAAACAAAAGCTATAGAAAATAAGGAATTCCTGAGGTACTGGGATTTAATCATCGGACTCATAATCAGATGCTTCAGTTGGTGGAGAAACTGGTGGATAGGTTGGAGGAGTAGGAAATATGACTGAGCTTGATCCTTGAGCCATAGCATTTATGGCATTGGTGTAGTCCACAATAAATTGGAACTATTCTTGCTACTCCCTTAACCTTTCTTTGTTGCTCCTCTCAATATGGTCTCTCAATTCCTTGATCTGCTCATGTAGATCACCCATTGTGAGTTCTGAATTAGGAGGTTGCTGTGGAGGTTGTTGTGAAGAGCTTGGGGCAGAAGGTTATTATGACAAGCTTGGGGTAGAAGGTGCACTTGGTTCCTCTACATGACCACTTTGTTTCTCAAAAGATCTAAGCATGTCATGTGTGATGGAGTGTAGTGGGTGCTGGAGCTCTTCTGAAATAGTAGTGTGGACTCCAGCTTGGAGACATAGTTCATAAATAAGGGAAGGGTGTTTCAAGCCTCCTGTCTGCTTTCCAGTGAACCATGAAATAATGGAGCATTCAATCAACTACCCCACATCGATGGACATCCTTATTTGAATAGCATAATTAAGGAGCACTCTCTCCTTTATGACATTAGAAGAGTGAATGGTAGGCATCAAATTGGTAGAGATGAAATAATGCCAACCCCTGCCCTTCGCTTTGAGCTACACTCGTGGAAAGTTGTTGATTTTGTCATTCCAACCCTTCCATTGAGTCCCTGGTTTGGCAAGTAGATTGGTGACAGCCTCCATATTTGGACCTTGCTCCAGCCATGCTCAGTATTTGTCCTCACCAATGTCTTCTAGGCCATAGAATTGATTGATGGAGTGATCATAAGGCACCATCTTACCCTGGACTAATGTCTTCAATTTCTTTGGGTTTGCCTTATTTTGCTCCTGGGCATTTGCATAAAATTGGCAGATCACTAGCATTAGTGTGGCACTTGGCTGTGTGCCAATCTCTCCCATCCTTTATCATCGATCATTTCCATAATGCTGGCAGACATAAGATGAAAGCCCTATTCAGGGATGCATGATCTGTAGACAATAGAGTGGTGCAAGTCCTCGGTTGTTGCTTCATTGAAAAATGTAGGCTCAATATGGGCTTTTGAGGCTTTACCATGCTTCCTTTGTGAAGGATCAGTAGCTGTAGTCTTTTTGGGAGGCATGCTGAATAGGGAACAAACTGAACAATCAAAGGATCTTAAGGTTTTCAACAAAGGGCATAAGTAGAGCTTCAACACAACATAAAGTCCAAATCCACTTCAACACAACACAATGTCCCCTTGAGCAACAATCACACTGTCAACAATTGGAAATCCCCAAACTGAATTGGAGTATAAACTAGTCTTCATAGAGGAGATTTCACAAATTGCTAGAATTCGCAATGAACATACTTTAATATCACCCAAAAGGAATATAGCAATTTCACCATTTAAAAACAATCATCATCACAACTCTCCACATGAACCATTGTTGGATAAGACACTTCCAAATGCACCATGTTTTCACCCACTGCTCACACTTGCTTTGGTTCAATCAAACTATCAAGCACTTGATGTGCACCAAGAAAAATCTCCTCCAAGTTTACAAATCCACTTCTAATTCCACTCCAATACATAAAACACTCTCCAAACACTTCCAAATGCACCACTCTCCATAGAAAAATCCAGAACGTTTACCCTCAAGCACTTTGTCAAACACCCAGGGTGCACAATGTAAAATTTTCCTCCCAACACTCTAATCCACCAATGAATGTTGCAATAACACACAAGAATCATAACTCAAGGAAATGGAGTAAGTGGAGAATGATTTCACCTGGTTTTAAGAAGCATCTTCGCCATCCTAGAAAAATGCAATTTGTTTTGAAATTCCCAAATTCATGAATGGAAGCTAAGGAGATGAGGATGGGGACATGCGTGTTTGTGAAGGGGAAGGGGGAATAGAATGCATTAAGAACCTTTGGGGAGAAAAGGATATGGAATTTAAGAAGAGTGGGATGCATCTTTGAAAGAGAGGGAAAAAGGGAGTACTAGGGTTGAAATGGAATGAATGAAGAGTGGTGTGAATGGAAGAGGCACAAAGGGTTTAAAGAAGGAAACAATTTGCACACCGTGATGGGACGCTGCATCATGGAAAAATCTGACTCCATGTTTTGCAAGCTGAGAAAGGACATCACATCTTGGAGGAGTGCAAGTCGCATCAAGCTTTTTGCTGGCCAAATTTCACGTCACGTCGTACATTTCCATGCCGCGTTGTGCATTTTGCTGGCCATTTTAACTTCAAGCACTACATTTCACTTCAACTTCAAGCAATGGATTTCATGAACTTGCACTTCATTCACTAGCAAAATTCTGAATACCCACACACTTCAGGCAGTAACCTTCAAGCCGTGTCATGGAATTTATGCTGCAGTAATAATCAAAAACATGTTCCAGCTACCAAATATTGCCACATTCCTCACTCTATTGCCCCTCACACCTATTTTAGCTATTCATTTTGCCTCCTTGTCCCATAAACAAATTTTGTGCCTTTGATTGCATGATTGTTACAAATGTTCTTATAGTTCCAATTTCTCACAATTTAACTCTTCTTTTGCTCCAATGTTGATTCCTTCCCTTGTAACTTGTAATTTAGTTTTAGTTGCTCCCAAGTTCTTCCACTCATGAACTTAACCTATCCTGTATACAAAACAATAATTACTCATTGAAACAAAATGGAAAAGAGGGAGTCATAGCTACTTAAGGGGATCCAATCTAGCAGTGCTGACATGATGGTTGCATTCCATTCTTAGTTTTCCTTTGCACATGTGTGGGTTGTCTATCTTGAAGCTTCATGTGTTAAACTCCCTAATTCCCAAATTTATGACTCAACCAATCAATTTCAGAGCAACGATTTAGTAAGTGCAACAAATATATAATGACAATATGATTTCTCATCCTAATAATTCAATCAAACCATAGTAAACTAATGCAACTTATTGCAGATTAAATACTAGCAAAATCATCACCACTCTTAAACTTTTGAAATAACTACAAAACTCAAAATCTTGGGTTGCCTCCCAAGAAGTGTTGTATTTAACATCCAGGTGAGACGACTTTCCTTTTTATGGATTTACAAACTTTATTTAATGGCAATTGCAAGCCATTTCTGACATATTGCTTCACAACATATTTCAACCCAACGAGATTGTAGTTTTCTTGGAAATAAATGCAAACATGAGTTATAAAGTAAAGCTTCCATTCCAGGTTCAATGCACCATTTGCAAATGAATTCATCATGATACTTTTTCATCTATTCCTTGTAAATATTTGCATTCTCTTATGCTTCATTCCTCAGCTCTTCCTGTTCATTGAGCGACAATTTCCTCTATTCTCTTGCCTTTTGCAAAACAAGATTCAATTTTTTGTTGCCTAATATGCTTTGTGCTCCATGTCAACTGGTAAGTGGCAGGCTTTCTCGAAAACAAGTCTATAAGGACTTATTCCGATTAGGGTTTTGAAGGCAGTTCTATAAGCCCGTAATGCATCATTTAACTTCATCACCCAATCTTTTCTCATGGTGTTTACTGTCCTTTCCAAATTGCCTTAATTTGATGGTTGCTAACCTTAACTTGCCCAAACATTTGTGGATTATAAGGAGTTGTAATTCAATGTGTAATGTTGTATTTTCTAAGCAGAGCTACAAAAACCTTATTTCATAAGTGAGTTCCCCTATCACTAATGACGACTCTTGGAGTGTCAAATCTGGAAAAGATCCTGTCTTTCAAAAATCTTAGCACCACATTAGAATCATTAGTCTTACTGGCCATTGCCTCCATCAACTTAGAAACATAATCCACGAAGAGAAAAATATATAGGTTACCATTCAATGGGGCAAATGGTTCCATGAAATCAATCCCCCACACATTAAATAATTCAGCCACTAGATTACCTATTAGTGGCATCTCATCTCACTTTCTGATATTCCCGATTTCCTAACACCTATCACACATGGCACAAAAGACATGAGCATTGTTAAAGATAGTTGGCCGATAAAAACCAAACTAAAAAATTTTCAAAGCAGTTTTCTTCCCTCTAAATTGCCTTTCACAGTTGAATGTATGTCAATGTCTTAGTATACTTTCCTACTCCTCTTCTGGCACATAACATTTGATAATTTGGTATAGACGTAGTTTGAAAAGGATTGGATCTTCCCGAAAATAATGCCTTGCCATAGACAGCAACTTCTTCCTTCCCTAGAATTTAACATAGAATTAAAAACTTCTTTAACCAAATAATTCACAATATCAGCATACCAAGGTTCACTTCCCTTTACAGAGAATAATTATTTGTCAGGAAAGATCTCATTGATGGGAATATTCTCCTTACCTTTCTCTTGCTTGAAATCGGCCCCTTCCACCAACCTAGACAAGTGATCTGCTACGACATTCTCACAACCTTTCTTGTCCTTGATTGTCAGGTCGAACACTTACAACAACAAGATCCACATGATCAACCTAGGCTTGGCATCCTTTGTTGTAAGAAATTATCTAAGTGCAGCATGATTAGAATAAACAATTACCTTTGAACCAATCAAGTAAGAATGAAATTCTTCTAAAGCAAACACAATTGCAAGTAATTCTTTTTTAATAGCGGGATAGTTCAATTGTGCTTCATCCAGAGTTCTAATTGCATAATGAATCACATGAGATAATTTGTCTACTCTTTTTCCCAGAACAGCAATGACAGCAAAGACTAATGCATCACACATGAGCTCAAACAGAATGGACCAATCAGGCACTGCTAAAATTGAAACTGATGTCAATTTTTCTTTCAAGGTATTGAAGGCAACAAGGCATTCCTTATCAAAATAAAAAGTTACATCCTTAGCCAATAGGTTATAGAGCGATCTAAAAATTTTTGAGAAATCCTTTATAAATCATCTATAGAAGCCTACATGGCCAAGAAAGCTTCTAACTCCCTTAACTGAATTTGGGGGAGGTAGCTTAGCAATCAATTCAATTCTTGCCTTGTCCACTTTAATGCCTTTGCTAGAGACAATGTGGCTTAGCACAATTCCTTGTTTGACCAAGAAATGACACTTCTACCAACTCAATGTCAAATTCATCTTAATGCATCTTTTAAGTACAAATCTCAAGTTATTTAGGTATTCATCAAATGAATCTCTGAAAATAGAAAAATCATCCATAATACCTCAGTGAACCTTTCAATCATGTCAGAAAAGATGGACATCATAAACCTTTGAAAGGTTGTATGAATGTTGCATAAATCAAAAGGCATCCTCCGATAGACAAATGTTCCAAATGAGCAATTAAAGGTAGTCTTTTCTTGATCTTCTAGGGCAATGCAAACTTGGTTATAACCTAAAATGCCATCCAAAAAATAATAGTTAGCATGACCTGCCAATTTTTTAAGCATTTGATCAACGAAAGGGAGAGGAAAATGGTCCTTTCTTGTGATTGCATTGAGCTTCCTATAATCAATGCACATTTGCCACCTTGTAGTCATTCTCATAGGGACCAATTCATCTTTGTCATTTTTAACAATTGAGAGCTCAAATTTCTTTGGCACGACATGTACTGGACTTATCCATTTGATGTTAGAGATTGGGCAGAGAATACCTACATCCAATAACTTGATAACCTCTACTCTAATAATCTCCTTCATGTGTGGGTTCAATCTCCTCTGCGCATCTCTGAAAGGCTTTGCATCTTATTCCAAAAGTATTTTATGCATGCACATAATGGGGCTAATTCCCTTGATATCTGCCAAGGTCCAACCTATAGCCCCCTTGTGCTTTCTCAACACTATCAATAACCTACATTCCTCATCCATAGATAAGTCAGAAGCAATTACAATTGGAAAAGTATTATTCTCACCAAGAAATACATATTTCAAACTCTTAGGCAATTGCTTCAAATCTAATGGTGGAGATGTGGCCATTGCATGTTCCACTTCTGGGCTGGCTTATTTAAGTTCTTATTGGGATATCTCCTCAACTTCCACTTGCTCTGCATTGTCAAGTGTTTCCTTCAACTGCATTATTTCTTCATCTTCCACCAATCCATCCATAGTGAACGAACACCAATTCTAATTTATCATTTGCTATATGTTGCACAAAAGTAGATAGAACAAGTGAGTCTAAATCATCAAAAGGTAGTGAAAGGGAATTGCAAACATAAAATTCAACTGTTTCATTTGACATAGTCATTTTAACTTCCCATTTTGTACATCAATGATTGTCTTAGTTGTAGCCATGAATAGGCGTCCTAGAAGAATGGGTACTTCTCTCTCTGGAATCATTTACTTTTCCGTATCAAGTACTATAAAATCAACTAAAATAATAATTTTATCTATCTGCACAAGAATATCTTATACAATGCCTCTAGGAGATTTCACTAATCTATCTGCGAGCTGAAGAGACATTGTAGTGGGTTTCAATTCTCCCAAACTAAGTTGTATATAAATAGAATAAGGCATCAAATTTATGCTAGCTCTAATATCTAGCATTGTTTTACCTTATATGTTCCTCCTACAGTAATGGAGATATTGAAACTACCTGGATCCTTTAGTTTCGAGGGTGGATTTGTTTGCACAACTGCACTAGCTGCTTCTGAAGCAATTACCTTCTCATGAGGCTCATACTTATACTTCCTCGCGCTTAGTTCCTTTAAGAATTTAGCATAAGCAGGCATATTTTTGATCATATAAAGCAAAGGCAAGTTGACTAGAGGATGGGATTGGAGGATGGGACTGGAGGATCATAAGGTGGTGGTGCTTTATAGTTGACTAGAGGGTCAACTATTGGAAACATCACCTTCTTTGAATGTATTTCCTCCTCCACCTTTGTCTTTCCCTTGTCAGTTTCTACAGAAACAATTGAATCATCAGTTTCTTTGTAAACTTTTATATCAATTACCTTTCCACTTCTCAGTGTAGTGATCGCCTTTGCTTGCTTAGACTAGCTAGGCAATTTCCCAGGTGTATGGCTTTGCATGGCTTCTTCTATCCTAACTATGTCTCCATCTTCTTCATGGATGCCTCCATGTTATGGAATCTTGAGTCAATATTTTGGAACTTAGTTGCATTGTTCTGGAACTAAGTTTGTGTTGTTTGAATGAAACTTTGCATAGTTTCTTCAAGGCTAGGCTTCTTTGGTTGTGGTGGTTGAAAAGATGTTCCAGTTTGGTTCTGATTGTGGTCATTGTTCTAAGAAAAATTAGGATGATTTCTCCAACCAGGATTGTATGAATTTGAGTAAGGATCATTCTGTGGTTGTTGGTTGTAGAAATTCATTGCATTTACCTATTCTACATCACTTGCAAAATGATCATTTGAAGGACAAAGTTAGATGAGTGACCGAAAATCCCACAAAATGAGCAAACCTTTGTTGGGGCAGGTTGTGGTTGTTTCATGTCCATTATCATCAAGCACATCGCCTTCATTTGCTAATAATTTGCTCCAAGCATTTCATACAACTCATATGTCTCATTCGGAGTCTTTTCTCCCATGGCTTCACCTGTAGCATTGTCAACCATGGCTTTGCATGGTTATGTTAATCCAACATAGAAAAACTAGTTAAGCAATTCAAGTGGATATCTATGATGAGATAATTGAATTAATAATGTTTTAACATGCTTCATGGAATGCTTCACCATCCATTTGACAAAAGGTAGCAATTTTACTTCTTAATTCTGCAGTCTTGGCATGGGAATAGAACTTACTAATGAATTTTTTGTACACTGCTTCCTATGTGGTTAATGAACCAGGAGTTAATATCATGAACCATGTTTTTGCTGTATCCTTCAAATTGTATGGGAAATATCTTATATGTAATTGATCCTCAATTATATCTTGCAATAGAAAAGTTTGTATTGTTGCATAGAATCACACATGAATGTCAATGGATCATCTGCAGCTATTCCCTGAAAAGATGGAAGCATGTTAAAATGAATGTATTTCAGTTCATAATTTCTAGCATTATCATTCAACATAATACATGGTGGTGAAATTCCTATGGTTAGACATGCAAACTCTTTCATCAATTATTGAGCTTGTTGAGCCATTCGATTCTCCCTATTGTCAGCCATTTGGACTACTTTATCTTCGCTTAAACTCTCTGTCTCAATTTCTACTTTATCACTCCAACCTCGTAATGAAAATAGAGTTGGATTCAATAATCTTCTTCCATTCATTCACAGCTCTACAAAGGAAAGAAAGTAAGAATCAAAAACCTTATATACAATTAGATACAGAAATACAAAGAATAATTGTAACTTAATTAAATTAATTTGGAACCATTCCCCAGCAACGACGCCAAAAACTTGGTTATTCTAATTATAAATCCTTGCAAGTGCACGAATGTATAATAGTATAGTGTGCAATGCAAGGGTTGATCCCATAGGGAATGTTCAAACCGATTCAATTAGCTTTAGTTACTGACTTATCACTATCTTAAAGGAATGTGATTTCAGCTAAGCAAGTATAAATGATAACTTGAATGAACTTGCAAAAATCAAATAGCTATGGGTAATGTAGGTGAGATCAACAAAGTGCAAGGGTCTAGGGATCCTATTTCACCACTCAAAGATACTCTTTACTATTGGGACATTGGATTCAATGCATAACTTGGATTCATTCTATCTAATGTGAGATTATTACCATTAGCTATGGGGGTTTAAATCAAGTATTTTCACTCGTTCCAATTACCTATGGTGTGTAGTGTAATTGAGGTGAAAACGCATTAAGCTTTAGAACACATGAATCAAATAGGATGGTTTAGCATAAGGTGTGTACCATAACAACCTATCCTTTTCATTCAATGGTGCTCATGGTTTTGCATATGATGTGTGCCTTAACCATGCTAGATAATCAATGTAATTTATAATTTTGGTGATCATGCAATATATCAAACCAAATGAAGGCAAATAACTCAACAAATGAAAACAAATGATTTGCATTAAAGAGCCGACATTCCCAAATAACAAAATGTATCAAAGAAGGTTACATCTTCACCCTAGGAAGAGAGATTTAGTACATAATGAAAAAGGAAATAACTCCCTCTATGAAGCTCAACACAATGCAAGTCATCTTCTTCTTCCTCCTTGCTTCTTTGAAAACTCTCCTTCTGTCTTCTCCAAAAATCTCCCAAAGCTACCTCCAAAGAACCCTAAAATGAATGCAAAAAAGATGCCCCTAAAAGCATCTCTCATTACCTTAAAAACTAAGGGACAAGGAAGCCAAAAATATGCAGAAGATATGGATGGCGACCATGCCGTGGTGTGAAATCTTCTACTCCTCCAACATGTGTATTGCTGAGTGTTGGACGTCGTGCCATGCTTTGGGATGCTGCGTCATGGATTTTTCTATCCAAAAACTTGATGCCTTTGTTGATCTTTTGCAAGTTGTCTTCCATTCCAACTTTGAGCTTCATCTCTCTTTAGTTTTTCACTTTTGTGCCATCTTTAATCCACCTAGAGAAATCAATAAATTCATGTTAAATTCATCTAAATTTATCAAGGAATCACAATTAATAAGTTTGAACATGCATGATATAAGTGAATGAAATTCACCTATCAAACTAGTAAAAGCAAAATTGAATACTCAAAGAAATTAAGAAAGTGCACACACAAAATCATGGTGTAACAACCCGCTCCTGGGGCCTATGCATTTCACCATTACCCTATAATTTTCCTATTTTTTAGGGAACTATTTTGCCAAAAATCTGGCAGAACCTAGCCTAAAGTATGGAGCTTATACCTATGCATGCATTTAATCATATAAAATCATAATTCAATAATTATAAAGCAACAATACTAACCACAAAATCACACCCACACCCATAATTGCCGAGATCAAAATTGAATTATGATGGCAATATACATCACTGAAATCATATAGATCCATTCACAATATGATAAATAATTTACTATGACATGCCAATACCTCTTATAATACATCATCCTGATTCTTTCAAATACAATCACACTATACTCTATAGGCTCACCATTTTGAGTCATCATGCCATAATTAACATATCTTGAGTTCTTATTCACTAGCCCCAACGCACAGTTGGGATTCTTTACCTGTTCTATCAGCTAAAAAAATAAGAATAAGAAGGTGTGAGTCTAGGCAAACTCAATAAGTAAGCATGATAGAAAATAATAATGAATTAGAAACCACATGTTCTAACCCAAAACATGAATAAAATATAACAATGTAATCACACCATGAATATATGCTGATGAGGCTCAAATCTTCATAATTCCCAGGCAACCACCACCTACGTCATTCAAGCATATAATCTCATAAGTCATATCTTTATTGTATAATACATATCATAATTGTGCTATTCAGGCACAATATCATACCACTATGCCATCCACAAATCATGGAATGCTTCCCACTCCATCAATATGGACATTCATTCAATTATCTTTTAGGAAGTTAAGGAACACTCAAAATCCCTACTAATTCCCACATTCACACATATACATTCACACATATCCAATAAAAGAATAATCATGGGGTAATCCTTATCCCAATTAGTCCTCAATCTATACCTTCACATAATATAAACATCAACTAATTCAACATAAGGGACTATCTTCTATCCCTATCCAACTAGCCATTCACATATTGTCTTAAGTATCACATTATATTCAATAATGAGATATTCCTTATCCCTTACAACTAGAGATCCATACACAGGAATAAGTATCATTGGGACATTTTTTATCCCATCAAATTCACACAGGAACATTGCACAATGATTACCAATAAATACATAATCATGGAATATTCATTATTCCCACTATACTATCCATTTAAAAATTTATAGGATATCCAATATCCTCATTCATTTATACATGCTCGTACAAGCATGGGATATTCGCTATCCCCAATTAACCATACATTCATAGAAGGAAATAAATGCCTACTTACTTTAATGTCATCATAACTTCGTAAGTTCCATAATTTGCTTTCCATCTCCACTCAAATGGTCCTGTATATACATATACGTATATAGAAAATGACCCAGTGTAGCCACCTACACTAAAATATTTAGTGTAGGTGGCCTTTTCACCATGCGATATGGCGAGCGTCATCCAGGCCCCTCGTGGGTGTTGCGAGTGAGGGAGGGAGGGAGAGTCAGCTTTTGGACTCTATCTTCTAGAAATCCAAAACACGCGGTATGGAGGGGACTACGACATGACTATCGACTATCTCCCTCACTCACACCTCTGAAAGAAGTCTTCCCACCCTAAATTTTATATTAAAAGATATGTACTTAATTAATAAATTTTATAATCAAAATTTATATTTTTATTGAATAGACTTGATTATTTTTTGAGGCATAAAATAATTGAATATCAACAATCAAATTAATAAACTTTATACTTAATTTTTTTACTCTAAATTTCATTAAATTATTTTTAGTATAAATTTTACTAATTTTGTTAAAATTCTTTTAGTGTACATTTCATTAATTGAAACTTTATATTAAATTTTAACTTTACATCATTGGAACATCTAACCACTCATTATTTTAATCCATATCCCAAATTATGCACCATATCCAAAAACCAAGATTCTATGTCCGAAGTCCATGTCCATATCCGAAATGCACTAAAATATTTCATAATCTATGTCCCAAATTATGCCACATGCTTGAAAACCCAGGTTCTATATCCTACTATGAACTCTATGTCCCAAATGTAGTAAAACATGTGTAATTAGGGAAAACACAGTACGGAGGGTTCGCGACAGGGATTGCTTCAAGTCTTCCTCACTCACAGTGTCATGTCATCTTCCCACCCTGTCTGCTCTGCTTCTACTCTTCTCGAACTGGAAATCAATCTCTCTCTTCCAATCTTCACTAGCTCTCGCATCTACCATATCATTTTTCAGGTTTGCTTTAGGCAGGTCCGCTACCCCCAAATCCTCTAAACTGGAGTAGACTTTGAAAATTGGCCGATTCCTCTAAGTCCCATCCACAATTGCTAAGGAGCTATCAAACCTGCTACTCTAGTAAAGGAGAAGTTTTTGAAGTAAGTCATATTAATTTCCTTCATTGATTTTCATCTCTGTCATTATTTTTTCTAAAAGTTGCATTAGATTCACGACAATCCTATATGCTTTTTATTATTACTTAAAGTGAGATAGTTGTTCAAGCTTCTGTCGATTGGAAATATTTGAATTACACAACAGTTGTTTGATTAAATGTCTACTGGATATAATTTATTTAAATTAATCAATTCTTCTTTTATTTAATTCTTATCCTTTGATTTTATTATTATAGTTTTCAATTGCAGATGGATTTGTCATTAGTAAAATAAATCAAACTTTACAAACCAAATGGTTGTTCATCTGAATTTTTACACTATGTATCATGTTTTGTAGTAATTAGCACATTTACTTAAGGGCAGTATTATTAACTAACCCCAAATATTAGCTAAAAATTTGACAGTGAGGAAGATGCTTATCAGTTCTATAATGGTTATGGAAAACTATGTGGGTTTAGTATTAGAAAGAGCTATGCAAAAATGTTGGCCAATGGAGACGTATGTGGTTGAGTTTTTAAATGCTCTAAAGAGGGATTAAGGAAGGCCAAACTTGCGAAAGTAGTTTTCTCGCCAACTGACTCAAATCGTATACATGAAGCTCCAAATGTGGCCACTGCAGAAAAGAATAAGAGAAAGTATAAAGAGAGATGTCTCACAAGATATAATTGCATGACATTACCTGGGGTTTCTAAACATGGGGGTTGTGATAAGTGGGTTGTTACAAGATTTATACTTGAACATAGCTAAGGTCTAGAATCACATAATAAACTCCATTGTTTATGATCACATAGAAATGTGCCAAATTGTCAAGTAGATATTGCGAACGGATTAAATCAGGTTGAGGTTGGTGTAGCGAAGGCATTAGACTTTATGGCTTGTGAGGTAGGTGGGTTGGAGAATTTGAGGTTTTCATAATTAGACCTTAGAAATACCTATAGAAGGTGACGTCAATCCAAGTTTAGCGGGATAGCAATACCTTGTTACAATACTTTCAGAGTCAATCAAAAGTCAATTCTCAATTTAATTTTGACCTATAAGTGGATGGGGAAGGACATCTGACGACATTTTTTTGGGTTGATGGTGCAGTCAAAATTGATTATGGGGCATTTGGTGATCTTGTGTGTTTTGACACTACGTATAAGATAAATGAATATGATATGCCATTTGGACCATTTGTTGGTGTTAACCATCATAAACAATCAATATTACTTGGGGTGGGATTGCTTTTTGGCAAAACCACAACTGATTTTAAATGGTTATTCAAAGCATGGCTTGATATGATGGGGTTGTAGCTCCTAAAGTAATAGTGACTGACCAAGACAATGCTATCTCAATGGTTGTCAGAGATTTATTCGCTCAAACCCACCATGTTTTTTGCATATAACACCTGAATAAAAAATTTAATGAAAAGTTGGGTATTATGATCTAGAACAATCCAAATTTTCAGAAGACTTGGCCTAATTGCATATACAAAAGTGAGATAGCAGATGAATTTGAAAAGGCATAGGCTAAGATGATTGGTACTTATGGCTTGTATGATCACTCATGGCTGCAGCAACTATGTAGTATCAAAAATGCATGGGTGCCTGCTTATTAGCTAGCATGACAACTAAAAGGAGATCTAAGAGCATGAATTCATTATTTGATAAATATGTGCATTACAACACAAAATTGTTGGAATTTTCTTGTGCATATGAGCCTACTGCTAAAGGGAGGCATTGAGCAGAAATAGATGTTGATTGTAAAACAACATATGGCATACCAGTTATGAAGACACAGCACACTATTAAGTGTGACATGGCAAGAGTGTATACAAATGAGATTTTTTTTGGAATCCCAAAAAGATATTGAGCAATGATAGTATTATTTTACCAAGATAGTTGTGTCAGATGGCCATATAGATCAATATGTTGATCATAGATATTCATAAAGTTGATGGCTCTAGAGAGATGCTATTGGGATAGTAGTTGAAATTGGAACATTGTAATAAGAGTGTTACCGACAATTTTAAGTTGACAAATGCATGTTGTCAGCCGAGGAATTCATCTTTTACTCCTCTTCTAGAATTTAGTTGTAGAATAATAATTCAAAGGCTTTGAGAGCCTATTCTTTTTCATCAAGGCAAGGTTAATCTTTCTTGATCATGGCTATGGCAATAGACAATGCTTTCTTATGGGCTTTAGAGGGAGGATAATAAATTTCTATAATACTCCACTGGTCTCGAATCTCTTTAAGTGTTTGCATAAATTCTACATTGAATTCTGCAACTCGGCAAAGGAGATCTATATTTTGTTCTTCTCGAAAAGATTTTCTTTTTATATGAGATAAATTTTTTAAATATTTTTATAATCAAATTTTTGCTACCACTTGGAATAGGAGGCTAAAACCATTTGAGGATAAATGAAAGGATCAAATTCAGAAGGTTTAAGATAAAAAACATAATCCTATCTTAAAATCCAAGGAATAGATTTATGAATAATAAAATCAAGTACTTTTGTGGAAAAAGGATTTTCATTATCAAAAGGAAGAATATCTTTTAGATCTATGGGGAAATATTTTAAATTAGGACCCCAAAAATCACAAAACTTTACATGAAACCACATTGGAATATATTTATTTGGGTTTTCTAAAAGAAATCTTGCCCACTATGAATGAGTAAATAGAGAATTTTGTCTGAGGAAAATATGAAAACATGCTTCTTAATAGTCCCAATAATTATATCCCATTTCAATAGGAGAAGAAGTAGTAGATGAGGATGATGCAGAAAAGTGAATAAGTTGGTTAGGATTAGGGAGAAACCACAGGTCTTGTGGTATAATTTTTTGAACAATAATTTTAGAATAATTAATCTAGTCAAGTGGAACTCTTTACATTTCTGCTAAATGTTTATAGATTTTTTTCTAGTAGAATTCTTTTATAATAAGAAACTATCTTATGAGGGGCTAGAGGAATCAATCATTCATTTTTGGGAAAATTTTTCTGATAAATAATTCTAGAGGTATTATGAGATAGTTTACACTATTTATCACATGAAATAATAGTATCTTTTAGGATATATTTTTTCAATATTGAAATATCTCATGGTTCTAGATAGAGAATAAATTTTTCACTAAAAGGAATAAATTGGGTATTTATAAATTGAGGGTTGAGAGCTTGCAAGGTTGGAATAGTAGGTGCAATAGTTTTTGAAGGATGTGCTTGACTAGTTGTTTCCTTATGTGCCCTACCAAAATTCTCGATATAGAAAGTCAGGAAGAGAATTGCTTTCACTATTAATATATTAAACTTGAAAATAAAAAATTTAAAAATATGAAACATGGAGTTATACTTGGAACACCTTTTATTTAATTAATTAAGCCTTTTATAGTTTCTGATAAAGGTATCTAGAACAAAATTCTAGGAGTTAATATTCAATTTAATTTTAGAGAACCCCCAGAAACCTCTCTCCTTACTAAATTAAAACAATCTTTGATTATTTATGCCAATTACAATTACAATGCGAAACCTCTCCCCTTGTTAATGTTGTTGATAATAATTTTGAAATATAAGACGGTTTTAAGATAATATTTTATACCAATATTGATAACCATCATACAAATGAATGTGATTCTAAAATTTATGATTATCTATATTCTGATTAAATGTGTAAATGTGTAAAATACTGATTGAATTGATCTGTCTCCATGTATAATTATAATAATCTAATTGTCCATCACATTTTGATTTAATCAGAGTTTTAACCTTTTATTCAAATATAGTTGGTAGTCCTTATAAAATTTTTTCTTTATAAACATCAGATCTTCCATCATTAAGTAATAACATATCATTTAAAAATATAGTTTTATACCATTTATAATTGATAATCATTTACATCTTAATTTTGTTAGTCTTTCTCTAATAGCAACTTGATAATCTTCTACGTTTTTTTATAAAGTGATAAATAATATTACTTATTAGTGAAGGAACTAGATCTGGATCTTTGACAATAAGTTCTTTTTCTTCATTGGTCAATTGAATATCCCACCATCCTTTTAATTGTCCCGTAAAGCATCTAGTTATAATATCTACAATTAATCTGCATTCATTCATCTTCCTTTTAAAAGAGTAGCATAAATAATCATAGTAGAACAAACATTCCATATTTGATATCCAGACTTTCCATCTATATTTCATTCATAATCATTGTTAGGATTAATATCATTTAACGAAGTGAGTTTTTCAAATTGTTGATCCATTGGTGATGGTCTGTTATAATAACTTTTAAATCTATTAAAATACATTCTATTATTAAGTAATTCATCTGGAGGAGTTTCTTTTAGTATAGTTTTTATATAAAGTTGGTCATTAGTTTGAGAAATAGTATTTAAAGAAAATTTTACTTACTATTTCTTTTGCTTTTATATTTTATTTATAATTCTTGATAATTTGTTGGAGAAGAAGGAAATGAAGTCATAAGAGCATTAATTGTTTCTAGAAAGGTACTATTAGAGAGTTTAGTAAATAAAAATAATCCATAATTTCTTTTTGAAGAGTCAGAATCATCAGTAGAAGATTTTTCTGGTATAGACCATTTTCCTTTAGAAGTTGTGTATATAGGTTTTAGATTATTTGACATTTCAACTAATTTTTTATTAGTAAAATTATTTTGTTCTATAATTTGAGATAAATCGTTTATATAAATTGGTAAATCTTTATGGAGTGATATTTTAGAAGATTCTTCTTGCATCATATTGATAAAATTTAGGACTTGTTTCTCATACCAAGGGAAGAAGTCAATGTATTTTTGATGAGTTATAAAAGTTATTCATTTTTTGACAATTCCTTTTCTTTCTTCCTTTGAATATGTTTGACTAAACCATATAAATTTTTCTTTTTACTATGGAGATTCATATCTTTTTAATACTTTAGTTGTATCTATTTCATATTCTATTGTATCTTGTAATACTTGAATTTGAAAATCAGACTTAGATGACTCAGGTTGTGGAGGAATTCTAATAGATTCTTGTGTTTGTTGTGCAGGAATTCTAGCAATATTCTCCTTATAAAATATAGGATATCTATTTGATGTGAGGGATCAGAGGAAATAGAATATCTTGGAGAAGGTTTTATTTCCTATAATGGAATAGGAACTTGAGGTATATAGATTTTAGGTACAGAACGTGTAGGAGCATAGGGCCTTGATTGAATGGTAAGAGGAGGTTCTATAGGTTTTGGGTTATAATGATGAGTAACATCTTCTTCAATTTCTATAATAGTTTTTATATTGTTAGAATTTTAAATTGGAATACTTTGTGAAGGAGTATTTTTAATAGTCCAATCTAAGGGTAAAGTTACATTGCTCCACAATAGTTTCTTCGGTTCAATAGTTTTATAAATAGGATTGGTAACAAAATAAGGCATAACTCTTTTTTCATGAGTAATAAGAGACTTTGACATTAGTGTTTTCATGGCTTTATAACACATTTTATATTGAACACATAATGGTTTAGAATCTTTAATCATGTTAAAGCCTTCGGTTTGTAATAGTAATGTAATGATGTCTAAAATATGAGAATTTGTGAGACTGACAGAGAAATTTGGGAAGATATTATAATATATGGGACCATTGTGAAGTGAGGTTTGGATAACACCAAGAATATAATCTGCAAATTTATCATGTCTATTATCTCTTAGACAAGCCAATACTAATGTTTTTAAGCTTACTCTTACTAGTGGTTGAAGTGCTACTTGAATGAGTCCGAAATTAATAAATTTATATTCTTTTCTTAATAATTCATCAATAGCTTTTTTCGATAATAAGGATAATTTATGTGATCCTTATATGAATTCTATAGTCATTTCTAAAGTTTTTATTCTATATTCTTTGTCTGAATTAAAACTTCCTATTTTGTATAATTCTTTTACCATAACATTAGGTATTTACTAGTTTTCAATAGATCTTTCTACATCTTCATAAATTTGTTCTTAAGCATTTTGAATTTCTTTAAGAGTCATTTATTTTACAATATTGCAAAGAGTAGTGGGTTTTCTTCAGTGTCATGGGAGCTAGAAGAACATGAAGAACTAGTAAATGTTCATTTAAGAGCCATTGTCAAATTTGAAATTCAAGATGGATT
This sequence comes from Pouteria campechiana, assembly GCA_036873735.1. Classification (NCBI taxonomy): domain Eukaryota; kingdom Viridiplantae; phylum Streptophyta; class Magnoliopsida; order Ericales; family Sapotaceae; genus Pouteria; species Pouteria campechiana. The sequence continues at coordinate 9,535 of JAYJMB010028828.1, read as the reverse complement.
ACGATCTTATAGGCCACTAAAACCCCTGTGCAGTCCTTCGCAAGTGGGTAATATGGGCTTAAATAAGCAACTCTCTTTCCAAATTGACAAGGGATTAAATAGATGGATTACTGTTTATCTTATCTTCTTCAAGACTCTGATACCAATTTAGTCCAGGAGAGATATCAGTTCGATCAATTTTTTACACATTTACACATTAATCAAAATATGGATAATCATAAATTTTGGAATCATAGTCATTTGTACAATGGTTATCAATATTGGTATAGACTATTATTTCAAAATTGTCTTCTATGTCAAAAATATTATCAATAACATTTACAAGCATCCACCACTCTAAATCATCGAACAAATTATGCAAATACCAAGCAAGAACAATGTAATAAAAGATCATTAATTAGACAAGCTAAAACTTACATAGAGAAGACATTGTAAAGGACTCAAAAAGCCTTTGGTTTTCACACACTTGCACTCTTAGAACACACAAAGCTTACAAGAAACAAAGACTCTCAAATTTTTAGCTGATGCAATACAAGAACTAAGCACACCTATTTATAGAAGAGAAGAGGCAGACTTAACCATAGCTAAATTCTAGACTTGAAACATTTTGGAATCCACATGATTATTTACACAGACTTATTACACTTTGAAATCCATAAATTAGATAGATGTGGCTGAAGATATGTGCTTTCGGTGACATAGTACAATAATAGAAGGTAGAGAAGACAGAAAGTAATGAGCTTATAGAGTTGTTGCGGATGAGATTGTTGAGCTATCCACAAATATAGATGAGCTGTCCATAGTGGTTGAAATTGGAACATTGCAATAATAGTGTTGTCGACAATTTTTAGTTAATGAATGCATGTCATCAGCCAAGGAATTTGTCTTTTGCTCTTCTTCTAGAATTTGGTTGTAGAATAATAATTCAAAGGCTTTAAGAGCCTTTTTTCTATCATCAAGTCAAGGGAAATCTTTCTTGACCATGGCAGTGGCAATAGACAGTGCTTTCTTATGGGCTTCAGAAGGAGGATAATAAATTTCTATAATATTGTACTGGTCTCTAATCTCTTCAAGTGTTTGCATAAATTCTAGATTGAATTCTGCAACTTGGTGAAGGAGATCTGCATTTTGTTCTTCTCGAAAAGATTTTCCTTTTGTACGAGATAATTTTTTTTTAATATTTTCATAATCAAAATTTTTCCACCACTTGGAATAGGAGGCTAAAACCATTTGAGGATAAATGAAAGGATCAAATACAGAAGGTTTAAGATAAGAAACATATCCCCATCTTAAAATCCAAGGAATAGATTAATGAATAACAAAATCAAGTACTTTGGTTGAAGGAGGATTTCCAATATCAAAAGGAATAATATCTTTTAGATCAGTTGGAAAAATTTGTAAATTAGGACCTCAGAAATCCCAAACTTTGCATGAAACCACATTGGAATATATTGATTTGGGTTTTCTAAAAGAAATCTTACCCACCATGAATGAGTAAATAGAGAATTTTTTTGGGTGAAAAATAGCAAACCATGCTTCTTGATAGTTCCAATAATTATATATCATTTATATAAGAGAAGAAATAGTAGACAAGGATGATGCAAAATAGAGAATAAGTTGGTTTGGATTAGGGAGAAATCACTGGTCTTGCGGTATAATTTTTTTAATAATAATTTAGAATAATTAATCCTGTCAAGGTTATACTCTTTACATTTATGCTTAATGGTTATAGATTTTGTTTCTAATAGAATTTTTCATAATAAGAAACCATCTTATATATTACTAGAAGTAAAAATAATATTAAAATTATTTCTAAAAAATGTAGTGGACACCAGAGGGGTGGGACTTGGTTAACACCTGAGACCGCTCTCCATAGAGGCATGATGCCCTAATTTTTATTCACATATGGCATTGTGAGTAGTTGTAGCATCTTTCACAAGTAAACATCTCCCACCAAACATTTGTTGTGGCATCATTGAGAAGATAATGTTAAACATATGGACGTTGTTTTCATCTTTTTCTGTAGAATTTGGACCATAGAATTATATTCTACTTTTAAATTTTAACTAGATATTTGGCACACATTTATTAATGGTTACGGCAGAATGATGAGTATATATGATTTTTCATTTCCACATACAGCCTCTTGGAAAGGGATAGAGATGGATATATCGGAGGGAATAAGCCAATAGCTAGCACAACCTGATGGACTATGAAGTAATAGCTAGCACAACCTGATGGTCTATGAAGTAAGTTGATATTGTGTGGGGCATTGCCATTAATGAACACGTGGTGTTTTGGAAGCAAGTGCAAGCTATGGCCTCTAAGGCTCATCGTTTACTCGGCATGCATTGGATGGTTGGAATGTCCTTATAATATCCTTCCAATTCAAATCATTGTTAAGCTTTGGAGAATGCAATACTTTATGTTGATCTCAAAAAGGCATACAACAAAGCACAAAATCAAGTAAGGTTGGAAAGCTAAATGAACACTTGAGAGCAAGAAAAAGATAGCTTTGAAAATAGACAAGCACACACAACAATAAACACATTGATTGAGGAGAGAAATCCATGGCAAAAATCCATCGTAGAGCGGCTCTACCAACATTTTTCATTTTAATTCAAGGCTGCAATGCTGATGTGAGTAGAAAATTTGCTTGGAGAATCCATCTTATCACCGCATGCCCACTTGTAAATTCAAATGGGTCAATAGGCATTTGTCATCCATTCAAAGGTTGAAGTGCTGAATGATGGACAGGTGAGTTAAAATAACAGCTTGACTTGAAATTCTCATAAATTACCCAACTAAAATGCTAAGTTAGCATGGAGACACTATTTGGAATTTCATTCCCAAAACATGAATGATAAGGGATTGCTCTTAGATTTAATGGCAAAAGAAAAAAAAACCATGCCTGGTCTAGGACAAAACCCTCCAAGTCTCGCCACCAAAACACAAGAAGACAAAAAATAGCAACTCACACTGGCCATGAGGAAACTAGCCAGTCGCGCGGGCAAGACAAGAAACTTGTTCCATGATCGACACTGCATAGCCTGTGTCTTCTAAGACCAAGCTCAAGAAAGTATTGTCTGCACTTACCAGGTCTCGTTACTTGCATCTCCTAAACATTTAATCGGTGGGTAACTTCAAGGTGCACAACTAACTTATCAACATAGATAAATAAGTTGCAAAGTTGGCTTTTTTGTTGGTTGTGCATAGGGTCGATGTGTTAGTCAAAAATGTGGAATTAGGCCAGGAAGTGGCTGACCAACAATGCAAATTAGTTCACAGAGTAACTTCCCACCATGTGCTAGTATAGAGACCACCATGCTTAGGCAGCATTGTAGAACAACAAAGCACATTATGGTCATGGTCAACAGTGTAGTCAATAGAATATGGCCAAGCAAATTAACCATAATAATGTGGAATTTTCACTCATGACACTGGCATTCATCTATTCATGTAGACTAAATCCCTGGCACTAGACCGGCCACACAAATTACCCAAAACATTGAATGTTGCTAAGCAGGTCATGTAAACATGATGATGCTGACTCTGTAGGTCAAGTAGGTGACAGCGAAGTGCATGCTAAGGTCGTGCAACCAAAATGTTGCGGGTCTCTACTACCTAATTATGCAGACAACATTTTCTTTGAAAGCGGCAAGTCATGCAGTTGAGGACACCATGATGGCAATGATGTCCCTGTCTTCGCTACATGATCGCACAAGCAGTGCAGTGATGTCCACGAAATAGAGGTCGTGCAAACAGGCCTTGAGCTAAGCTCTAATGGCTCAGGCAATAGCAAATTCAGAGAAACCAACTGGATGCACAATAGCTTGCCCAAAAATTCATAGCTTTGTTAGGTGAATGATTTACATGGTGCTCCCTGACTTGCTACTTGGTCACGTAGGTAGCACAACGATGTCTCCAAATAGAGGTTAAGAGTTTTTGCACTTAACCAAGCTAAGCTCTAATGGTGCGATCAGACATGATGGTCCAAGAGGTCACGCACGCAAGTGAGGATGCTAGTGGACGTGGCTTGCTTGGTTATGTGTAAAGCACTGAAAATTTCAAAAATGTAAATTTTCACTATTGCAAAGTTTCAATAATTTTTCCAGTGCGGCATACTGTAAAATTGAAACTTTGAGGAATTTTATTATCAAACAAATTATAAAAATGGATGAAATATCTATATTAATGTGAGGATGATGAGGACATATGTTAATTAATAATTAATATGTGAAAAGCAGAAAAATTGAGTTGCCAATAATTTCTGGAAAATTTCAATTTAATCAAATTTAATTGAAAAATAAATGATCAAATCACCAATATGCAATGTCTAGAGGAGCACAAGGTGTTGTATGCTGTCTACTAGTTAGAGGGCGAGGCCGAACGCTAGTGGAAGACAGAGAGGGTGACCTTGCCAGTTGCAGGTGTTGGTTTGACATGGGAAGAGTTTAGAGATAGGCTCTTCTACCATTATGTACCCACTAGTGAGAGAGCCAAACGGATGACCGAGTTCATGACACTGGTGCAAGGGAGGAGACCTGTGGTAGAATATGATGAGCAGTTCCACTCCTTGGCCCGATTCGTACCATGGGCCCAAGTAGAGTCCGTAAAGGCAACCCAGAAATTTCAGGAGGGTCTACGATGGAGCATCAGGTAGACATGGCCCTCTTTATGTTGACTAGATATGAGGATATCCTAGAACGAGCCAAAATAGCAGAGAGTGAAGAAGAAGAGCGCCAAAAATTCCAAGAGAGGCGACATGTCAAGACTAGTGTTTCGGGGCAAAGAAAGAAGCTTCGAACTGAGCAAAGCAGTGGAGTCACCTCTGAGAGGACATGTAATCATTGTGGCCAGCCCAAACATATCCGACCGCATTGTTCTACTTTGAAGAGAGCGGGAAGGAAGCCTACTAGGCATACCACTACTCAGTCTAGAGAGTCGAGCCAGATAATAAACCAGCCACAGGGAGCAAAGCAGAGGAGACTGATTGTTTGCTATCAGTGTGGCGAGCCAGGCCACATTAGACTACATTGTCCAACTCTTCAGGGGAAGAGTGAGAGTGTTACTTCTAGGGTACCTTCCCAGACTGAGCATGGTGGCCCACAATGAGGAGCCGAGGTCGTGGGATATATGTACCACCAGGGAGGAAGTTTGCAGAGCAGAGACCCTAAACTACTAAAGTTATATAAGCTACCAAGGTGCAAGAGGCACAGGCAATGGATCATGTGGTTACAAGTAATCTCCTTGTTTGCAACTATATGGCATATCTCTTATTTGATCTTGGTGCTTCCCAGACTTTTATATTTGTTGCATTTGTTCATAAAGCTGGCTTGTCTACACATCCCATGCATCAATTGGTAAAGGTCTCCACACCACTAAAAGTAGTTAGTACAGCCTTAGAAAAATGTTATGACATTCCCGTAGTAATTGAAAGTAGATGTTTCTATACTGATTTGGTAGTATTAAACATGGAAGGATTAGATATTATATTGGGGATGGATTGGCTGGCTAAGCATGAAGCCAAGATAGATTGCGAGACTAGACATGTGATCTTGGAGACTCCTAATGAGATAGATATCATTTTTCGGGGTTCATCTACAAGAGAAGGTCCCATGCTAATTTCTGCTATGAGAGCTCTCAATTTAATGGGGAAGGGGTATGAAGCTTATTTGATTTTCACTACAGATGTGCACTATGAGCACAAATCAGTGGAGGATATCCCTATTGTGAGAGACTTTCTAGATGTGTTTCTAAGAGAACTATCTAGATTACCTCCTGAGCGGTAAGTCGAGTTCAATATTGACCTTCAACCTGGGGTAGAGCCCGCATGGAACTGGCTAAATTAAAGGTGTAGTTACAAGAGTTGATGGATAAGGGATTTATCCACCCTAGTGTGTCACCTTGGTGTGCTCCCATCCTGTTTGTGAAGAAGAAAGATGGTAGTCTGTGCCTATGCATTGACTACCGAGAGAGCTCAATAAGGTGGCAATCAAAAATAAGTATCCATTGCCTCGTATAGATGATTTTCTTGATTAGTTGCAAGGGGCTACTATGTTCTCAAAGATTAATCTTCAGTCGGGCTATCATAAGATGAAGGTTAAGCCAACAGACATGACAAAGAATACATTTAGAACCCGGTATGGACACTATGAATTCTTAGTAATGCCATTCAGATTGACCAATGCTCTAGCAATCTTCATGGATCTCATGAACAGGGTGTTCAAGCAATATTTAGATCACTTTGTGATTGAATTTATTGACGACATCCTGATTTATTCCAAAAGTAAAGAAGAGCATGAAACTCCCTTGAGATTGGTTTTGCAGCGACTAAGAGAAGAAAAGTTGTATGCCAAGTTAAAGAAATACAACTTCTAGATGAACAGTGTAGCATTTTTAGGACATCAAGAGCTGGTATTTCTGTAGATCCACATAAGATTGAAGCTATGGTAAACTGGCCCCGACCTATTACAGTAACAGAAGCTCACAGTTTTCTAGGATTGGAGGGTTATTACCGCCGATTTGTTGAGAGATTCTCTACTATATCCATACCTCTTATATAGTTGACTTGTAAAGGAGTGCAGTTCAAATGGAATGATCAATGTGAGGCAGCATTGCAGGAATTAAAGAGGAGGCTTGTAGAAGCTCCAGTTCTAAAAGTTCCTACAAGACGGGGTGGATTTGTAGTATACAGTGATGCATCTAAACATGGATTAGGGTGCATATTGATGCAACATGGAAATGTTATTACTTATGCATCATGGCAGATGAAGCCTCATGAACGTAGCTATCCCACCCATGATCTAGAGTTGGTAGCTATCAGATTTTCCTTAAAGATATGGAGACATTATCTCTATGGTGAAAAGTGTGACATACATACAGATCATAAAAGCTTGAAGTACATTTTCACTCAGAAAGAGCTAAATATGAGATAGAGGCAATGGCTTGAGCTACTAGAAGATTATGATTTGAATATCCATTATCATCCAAGCAAGGCAAATGTTATAGCAGATGCACTGAGGAGGAAATTGGGCAGTAGCATGGCATGTCTGCTCACACAAAGGAATGAGCTATTTGAAGAGATGAGGCAAATGGAGTTATATGTGGGAATGAGAGGGCTAGTGGCATAGTTATGTCAGTTATCTATTTAACCAACTTTGCTAGATGAGATTTGGATTGCCTAGATGCAGACTACAGATGAGGAATTTCAAAAACTGAGAGAGAGAACTTAGAGTGGTGGACTACGTGATTATAATATTGGTGCTGATGGCATCCTGAGATACCAGAAATGGCTTGCATTGCCTAGACATTCTGCCATAATACAGAAAGTGCTAGAGGAGGCACACTATTCACCTTATACCATTCACCCAAGTAGTACCAAAATGTGTCATGACTTGAGATCACAATATTGGTGGCATGGCATGAAAAATGATGTGCCTCAATATGTGGCAAGGTGTCTAGTATGTCAAAGGGTGAAGGCAGAACATCAGAGGCCTGGTGGGTTATTACAGCCAATTAAGATCCTAGAGTGGAAGTGGACAGATATCATTATGGAATTTATTATATGTCTTCTAAAGACTATAACCGGTTATGACAGTATCTGGGTTATAGTGGATAGGTTGACTAAGGTAGCCCACTTTATTTCCATTTGCACTACTTACACTATTGAGAAATATGCATGAATTTATCAGAAGGAGATAGTGAGACTACATGGTATGCCTAAGGTCATTATTTCTAACCGTGGATTAGTGTTTACATCTAAGTTCTTGGCAGCTTTGCATAAGGCTATAGGTACACATCTAGATTTCAGCAGTACATATCACCCCCAAACTGATGGGCAGACTAAGAGGGTGAACTAGCAGATAGAGGACATGTTGAGAGCTTGTGTCCTCAAATGGGGCAAATCTTGGAGCTAGTATCTTACTTTGGTGGAGTTTACCTACAATAATAGCTATCACTCCAGCATTGATATAGCTTCTTTTGAGGCATTATATGGGTATAAGTGTGAAACACCCCTATACTGGTCAGAAGTGGGGGAGATTGCTATTTTAGGGCCATAGATGATTGTAGATATAGTTGAAAAAGTAGCCCAAATCAATGAGAAGATCCAAGTTGCCCAGTCTCGCCAGAAGAGTTATGTAGATACACGTCGGTTGAACCTAGAGTTTTAAGTGAGAGATTGGGTCTTTCTTAAAGTGTCACCTATGAGAGGTGTGGTGCGATTTCGCACCAAGGGCAAGCTAAGCCCTAGATATGTCAGGCCATATGAGATCTTGGAATGGATTGGTAAAGTGGCTTATCGCATTACATTACCACCTTCATTGAGCGGGATCCACGATGTGTTTCATGTGTCATCACTACGGAGATATGAACCAGATCCTTCTCATGTTTTGGCACCATATGAGGTACAGTTGAGTGAAAACCTGTGATATATTGAGCAGCCAATCCGTATCCTAGACAGGAGAGAGAAGCAGTTAAGAAACAAAACCATTTCCCTAGTTAAAGTACAGTGGAGTTGTTACTCAGAAGACGAGGCTACATGGGAGCTTGAGGATATAATGCGGTCTAAGTATCCTCATTTAATTGTCTAAGTTTCAAGGATGAAACTTTTTGAAAAGGGGGTGGAATGTAAATCATGGGAAATTTCAAAAATGTAAATTTTCACTATTGTAAAGTTTCAGTAATTTTTTTAGCGCGACATACTGTCAAATTGAATTTTTGAGAAATTTTATTATCGAAAAAATTATAAAAATGGATGAAATATCTATATTAATATGAAGATGATGAGTAAATATGTTAATTAATAATTAATAGGTGAAAAAAAATTAAAAATTACATGTGGAAAGTCAAAAAACTGAGTTACTGGTAATTTCTGAAAAATTTTAATTTAATCAAATTTAATTGAAAAATAAACATTGAAATTATGGAAATAACAGCTGAAAAATTGATTTGGGTATATGATATATCAAATGTATGACTCACATGTATAAAGAATGATAATTTGATGGCATTTTGAAAATTCAAGAGAATGAATGTACAAAGAAGTGGGTGGAGCACAGACTACCAAAAACATAAACAATATAAAAAGTGTATTTTTCTAATGCCCATCCCATTTCCTTTGTTTCCTTCTTCCAGCCCATGCTAGCCAACATAAACCCTTCTCCTCATCATCCTAATCTTCCCTTTTAGACAATTTTGCTTCAAGTGATCCATAGCAAATTTTGATTCAAGTAATTAGTGGGCCACAAGATGTACTTTTTATTGAGATCAAGAAGTGGTAGTCACCCAAACCTGGTGAAGTATTGCTAATCAGTGGGACAAAGGAATTTGAAGATTAAGGTAAGTGCTTAATCTATTTCAAACCCTAATTCAAGGGGGTTTGCTAAAAATTTTAATAGGGAATTAAGGCTTTGTTAGAGGCCAAAAATTGGAGTATGAGGGCTGTGCAAATTTTCCAATTAATTAAGGTAAGCAGGTAGTTGTTTTAAGTTATTTTAAGTTCAATTTGATTTCTTTGAATGATTACAATTTG
>JAYJMB010028827.1:0-83993 GCA_036873735.1 Pouteria campechiana | reverse complement strand
GCTGGTGTCATCAATCGGTCGGACAGCTGCTCGGCTACAGCTAGATGGCTCCCTTTGATTTTCCATGGCCCAACACCACTCTCTATAACACAGTTACCTAATCAATTGATTACTCTTAATGATTTGAAACAGATCACTTCCTCTTCAACTCTAGTATCTTCACCCTCTCCTTCCTCTTCTCCAAATACCAAAAGGTTCTCTTCATTTAAATCTTCTACAAGGTTTTTCATGACACCTTATCAACCAAAAATAGTTCAAATTGGACCATATATATGTGTATGTTGGGGGGCGAGGAGGCATGCGCACATGCGAAAATGATTCAAAGAAATTGTTAATTTTATTTCTTATTTTTTAAACCACTAAAATATAATTTAAAGAATTATTTTGATCATTATACTTATTATTATCATTTTAGTTCAAAAATTTATTTTAGTCAAATGTGTGTGTGAGACATACGAGGGGAGTGGGGGGTGTGTGCGCATAGGAGAAAATGATTCAAAGAAACCATTACTTTTATTTCTTATTTTTTAAAACCAATAAAAAATAATTTAAAACTTATTTTGATCATTATACTTACTATTATTACTTTAGTTCAAAAAATCAATTTAATCAAATGTGTATGTGAGTCATACCATTTAAAGATGTATAAAATTGTGTATAAAATGAAAATTACTTATATTAATCAATGCATATATTCAAATGTCACAAAATTTTATAGAAACATGAATTAATATAAGATAAAGGCCTTCAAAAGTATGGATGCATAATAATATCCTTATGAGTCCCATAAGAAATGAAAAAATTTTGAATAGTATATGATTTTGATGATAATAAAATTTATAATTAAGATATAATTTACGTTAATGACATGTGTTTAGTATGCTTGAATTATGAATAAATATGCTTAAAACATATGCGTGTCATATGTTTGCACTATTTCTTATTGAGTTATTATATTATGTGCTTAAATATAGATATATATTATCCTTACTCCATAACACGAAGAAATTATATGAGGATAAATATATTATGATTAAATGATATATTTGAAAACTAACAATATAGTAAGTGCAAAAATATTTAAGTGTAAAACCACAATCAACTGTCTCAACCATCTGCTACATCTTAGAAGGATTAAGCTGCTGAAAATATGAAGATCACACTTCAGAAGGAAGAAGAAGAAGAAAAATAAAAGGCTTCAAGACGAGTTACAAGAAGCTTGTCTTGTATATAATACCTAGAGAAAGATTCGCACAGACAAATACAAAGCAACGACAGAAATAAGTTTAAGATGAAGCCAAGGTCAAGAAACAGAAACTTCCTTTGAGAATATAACCTCAGACAATTCAAAATGACCAAATAAAAGTTCATATGAGATAAAGCAAGAAGAAGAAGCAACATCATCGGGAACTTGAAAAAATGTAAATGAAACTTTGCCTGACCAAGAAAACCTTGTTTGACTAAAAGAAGCAAAAGAAGTAAATATGAACCTTGTCTAAATCACTAGAAGCTCAAACAAATACAAATAAAGAGAAAGAACTTCATCCAAAGACTCAAAACAGAAACCTTGGACAAATGCTCAGACAAATGCAAGTAAATAGAATGAACTTTATTCAAAGACTCAAGACAAAAACCTTGGACAAATGTAGAAGAAAAAGAAAGCTTCAGATAAAGCAAGAAGACAAATGCAGTGCCAAAAGAACAATTGCTTTGCATTATTCTAAATAGTAGATGCTGAAATCAACAAGTACAGGAGATCATGTATGTTGGAAGTTGGAACAGTACATTCTTCGATCCTTTGCTGGGACTGTAATAGTACTTGGAATGCCATCCCTAGAATAATTACAGAGAAGTCCAGTCACGGTTACCAACGAACCCTCCGCACTCCTAAGTGCTGGGCCCATGTACCGGTGGACTCGGCTTGGAAGATGGGATTTGAGCTGGAGAAATAAATGATTTAGCAGAGACAGGTGATTGCCCAGATTAGAAAAGAATAAATAAACAAGGGCCCGATTGTGAGAATGAATTTGCTTTGGAATGGAATTAAATAGAAAAAAATAATGTTAATAATAAGAAACATGATAGTTATAAAGTGAATAAGATTAAAATAAATAATAATAATAATAATAATAATAAATAAATAAATAAATAAATAAAAATAAAAAATTGAAAGTATATGTCAAATTAACCATTGAAAAATAAATTTTTTATAAAATTCAATTTTATGGATTCAAATCCATTATATAACTACTATAATAATTTATTTGTTACATCATTACCTACATTTCTAATTTTATTCTTTCCCTATTTTAACTTTACTTACTTCACATCATGTTGGTATTATTTTCTTTCTTTCTTTCTTTCAATTCTTTAATCCATGCCAACGACAACATGCAGGTTGTTTGTTTAGAATGTCGACCAATTGGAGCCACGACCCAGAGCTTCATTGATTGGACGATTTATAGACCAGTTGCCCAGGCAAAAATATATCTTCCATTTGGACGGTTGCCATTTTCCTGTCGAGGCAATGTTTGGTTGACATATAAATGGTGTAACCGCATGGTCCTCTTCTTCTTGTCCTTGTCAATTTGGGGAGCATTTACCTAAGACGGACCAATTGGAATTATCCAATTTTGGATCTATCTCCTCAAAGGCTTCGAAAACAACTGAAGCTCAGATTTCAAATAGGATATCCGTGAGTCGCAGGTTAAGATGAGAACACGTTTTAGATGTATGCATGATAAAAAAAGCACGCAAGTTAAAAGATAATGACGTATGCAAGTTCTATATATTGCATTTATATTTATTTATTGGGCCGTACATCCATGTAATAAGTGACAATAATCTGCCATTGGGTTGGTGCCTGATACACGGACAACTACCCCTAAGAATTAGCTACAGAGCAGAGAAAACTCAAGTTAAATGATTCACACGCCACCCATATGAGAAAGTGGGAATTCACATGTTACCCCACATGAGTAATATGGAGCAATGGATATTGCCCGTGGGAACTCACACGTTACCCCACATGGGTTATATGGGGTAATTTGGGACAATGATATCGCCCGTAGGTTTGCAACGAGTCAAGAAAGCTTGAAATATAAGGCTTGCCAAAAGAGTTTTTGCATATTCATAAATTAAATTTGACAAATTTGCAATTTTTTACCTATAAGTTTCAATTTTGTATAGAATTGTTTCGGTTTTGAAAACAATCGAATGAATCTACCTTTCATAAAAAATTGACTTAATGTCACTTCAAAATCAGGTTGAATAACAAAAATGGCCTTTCATTTTCTTGAATATAATACCCACTTTATTTTGAAATAATAATTTATCCTTAAGAAAATCTTAACAATATAAAATGAATACTTTTAAAGGGTGAATGTTTTGTTAAATGGAATTTTTTTTGATAAAATTTGTTAGGGAACTCTAGCACAGGATACCTTTATCCAGGCTGACAGTGTGCCATGTCAGAATCCTATATGAAATAGAATGCGTCTTTGAAGTTTCTCGAATAAACCAAGGTACATAGGATCCCCTGCGGAAAGGAATTCCACATGTGTAAGTATTGCGCATGACTAAAGCGTACGCAATCTGAAGTAGGTCCCCTGAGATCTCTATAAAAAGACCTGGCTCATGTTAGTGAAGATAAGTTTTGAATTATTATTCTATACACTCTAAGAAAGGATTGGTCCTAGTTAATCATTCTTTCCAACACCTATGATAGTCCTCTTGTAATATCATACTCTTATTGAAATCGATTTGGAGATAACCTAAACATTGGCGCTATCTGTGGGAACATTCAGCAAGCTAGACAATGTCGGATGGAAGTCAAGGTAACATGAATGCTCCCTCATACTCTGTTGTAGTTAATAACGCATCATCCACATTAAACTAGAATGACGGTGTAGCAGCATCTCAGGATTTATTGGATCAGCTAAGGCAAATAAATCAATAAATGATGTAGCAGACGATGTAGCAGATGATGCAATAACTAGTACAAACAACAAAAGGAATTCATGGAGGAAATTCTTGCAAGGAATAATCTTACAAGGATCTTCTCTCAGCAACGCCACGACTAACCGAATCTAGCCATCCACGGATCCGATAATTAGATGGGAGCTAGCTTGCAGATTAGGAGACAATCAACCAATCTATTGGGCCCACCAACACCATCCATGAGTCAGGCCAAAGGTAGGGCATCTAATCCCAAAAGAAGGAGGCACTGTCTCACCCTAAGATGAGAAGAATCCTAGAAGATAACATTAACTAATATGATAGGTGGATCCCCAATGTTGCGAAAAGAAAAAACACAACAAGGCAAACCCCCTTCACTCAGGAAATATTGGAAGAACCAATCCCCAAGAAATTTAAGATGCCATAGTTGGAAGCTTATGATAGAACCACGAATTCGGAAGACCACCTTGGTAGATATGATAGATAGATGACCTCGGTAGGAGTCTCTAAAGCTAGAAAATGTTGCACCTTCTTTCCAACACTCAAAGGGGCAACATTATCTTGGTATCAGATCCTAGAGCTGGAGTTTATCACCTCCTTCAATGATTTGGAGGAGTGCTTCTGAGGATGCTTCTGAGGATAGCAAAGGTAAAAGAGAACAATAGAATAACTAATATTCGTCAAGCAAAAAGAAAATGAGTCTCTTTGGGGATATGTTAACAGATTCAACTACCTCACATTGTACATCGAGGGATTGGATTACAAGATAGCTGCAACAATACTCCAAAACAGGATTGTAGATATACATGTGAGGTACCAATTGCATCTATTTATACCTAAAAGTTATTCAGAACTTATGGAAGCCTTAAACTGACACATAGATGTAGAAGAGATTACCTAAGAAGAAAACCTCGGCATTAGAAGGAAACGGAGTTGCTCTCCCTCGCAGTGCCATGAAAGGTTTTTTGGAAGGTGAAACTATGTATACATTAGGAACAAATCCTTTGGAAAGGATAGGGAATTAACTAATCTCACTCCTCTTAATTGTTCTTTAACCCATGTCTAATATGAAATCCGAATACAAGGATACCTCTCTAATCTACCCCTACTAAAAAATAGGAGTGCACTTGACCTTAACAAATACCGCTAATTCCATAACAATGTTGGCCATGATACAAAAGACTACTTCATCTTAAAGTGAGAAATTAAGAAACTTATAAGAAGAGAAAATTTTAGTAGTTCATAGCTAATAACTCACTGAAAACAACAGGAAGAAGGGAAATCCATCCCTAGAAGGCTATGATGCAGGAATAAAGTGGCAAAGATGCAGCAACATAAGCCAACCATCCCATAGTATGGGTAATTAATATTATTATAGGTGGTCCCACAACAAGTGAGAATACTCTTTGAAGGCAACAAACACACTCGAGTAGAACAACTTGGTGGGATAAAACTCTAAGAGAAAAAGAGAGGAAGACAACTATCCAATCATTTTTTTAGAAGAAGACATGCACAACAAGGCCATTTACTACAACGACGTTATGATCATATCTGTAGTGATATCAAATTTTTAGGTAAAAAGAATCATGGTGGATAACGTGTCATTTGTAAATATTTTATTTTATCATTGCCTTGAAAAGATAAAAGTTTCTAAAGGGATGCTGCGGGCCATAAAAGGACAACTGATGGCCTCACCGAAGATTACAACTCCCTTTACAATGAGAGATGGCCCTAAAAAAACTACCACCTCCCTGGACTTCTTGGTCATGAAAATACCTTCAGCTTATGATGCCATATTGGGGTGTCCTGGCCTTAATAAAATGAGAGTGATGATGTCCACATACCAACTTGCCATCAAATTTTCCACTAAAAAATGGGATTAGCATCACCCAAGGAGATCAGAAGATTATCCAAGAATGCTATGAAGTCTCTGTGAAAGAAAAGATATTGAGAAGTATGTAGTTTACACTATGGATACTAGGGATGAGCAGAAGATAGCCCGAAGTGAGCTAGGAGAACCCTTGGATATGGTACCATTGTTCCTAGTCAATGTAGATAAGATAATGCAGACCAGCTCTGCCCTAAACACCTTGCTAAGGCAAGAACTAATCGAATTTTTAAGAAGAAACATTGGTGTCTTTGACTAGGAGCCTTCTGATATGCTAAGTTTGGATCCATCAGTCATCTCCCACAAATTAGCTATTGATAGAAGCCACAAATCAATAAGGTAGAAGAAACGACTATTTTCATAGGAGAAAAAGAAAGTCATTGCAACTGAGGTTAATAAGTTGTTGAAAGCAGGATTCATCAGGCAAGTATACTATCCGGAGTGGCTAGCTAATGCTGTCATGGTGAAAAAAATAAATGGGAAGTGGCAAATGTGTGTTGACTTCATATCATTAAATAAAGCTTGCCTAAAGGATAGCTACCCTCTTCCCAATGTTGATCAATTGGTAAATTCCATCATGGGACATGAGCTGCTCACTTTCATGGATGTGTTCTTAGGATATCATCAGATCTAGATGTATGAGCTTAACCAAGGAAAGATAACATTCATAACCAATGTAGGGACCTTTTGCTATAAAGTGATGCCGTTCGAATTAAAAAATGCAAGGACTACTTACCGAAGGATGATAAACACTGTGTTTAAAAATCAACTAGGCAAAAATATGGAAACATACATTGATGATATGGTAGTAAAAAGCAAAATCTAGGCTCGTTACATACAAGACCTAGAAGAGACATTCTAAACCCTCAGGGATCATAGGATGAAATTAAATCCTCAAAAGTGCGCTTTTGGGGTAATATTAGGAAGGTTATTGGGATTCTTCATATAGCAAAGAGGCATTGAGGCAAATCCTGACAAAATCCAAGTTATACGAGACATGAGAACACCTAACAGTATCAAAGAGTTCTAGTAACTAACAGGGAGACTAGCGACACTAAATAAATTCATGTCCAAGTCTATGGAAAGAAGCCCCCTATTTTTTAAAGACTTCCACAAAAAAGTAACAACGGAGCCGAGCAACCTCGAAGTTAGCCTAGAGATACAAAAGGCTTTCAAGGAACTTAAATCATATCTCACTTTCCTCCCTTTATTGAGTGTCCTTGAGAGAAGCGAAGCTCTATATCTTTACTTGGTTGTCGGATCCAATTCAATAGTCGCAACTTTATTTAAAGAACAAGGTCAACATCAAAAACTAATTTATTATATCACCAAGATCCTAAGAGGCGCAAAAGTGACCTATCCCACAATAGAGAAGATCGCTTTCAATTGCCATGAGAAGGTTACAACCATATTTCTAGGGACATTCAATCCGAGTATACAATTATCAACACCTCAAGCAACTCCTGCAGAAGATGTAGATGTCCAGTCACTTTGTCAAGTAGTCTGTTAAGCTTAGCAAATTCAATATTGAATTCCTCTCAAGAACGATTATAAAAGGACAAATCATGAGAAATTTCATTGTAGAATGTACCAGTAAAATAAAAGGATCACCATGAGCACTCACTGCACCAAACGAGACCTCTCCTTTGGCTCCAGATCTGGCAACATAGTCAATACATCCTAGGGATTCAGAAACACTAGAGCACTTCTTGCAAATTCGACAACATCGGTAGCACTTCTTAGGGATCCTCTGGATGAAAACTCTACTATGGATCTGCAACCCAAGCCAACACCTCCGTGGAGCTTGTATGTGGATGGCTTTTCAAGTAGAGAAAAGGCAGGAGCCAACCTTACCCTGCAGGGTCCGGAGGGAACTATGGTTGAATATGGATTATGATTATTTTGGTTTTCTAGCATTAATAATGGCGTTGAATATGAAACTTTATTGGCAGGCCTTAGAATCGCATAGAAGCTAAAAATCCAAAACCTAACTATTTACTGTGATTCCCAGTTGGTGGTGAAACAACTGTCAAGAGAATATGAAGCCAAAGAGCCAGTAATGATACAATACTCATCAACTGTAAGAGCAATGTTGGAATGGATTTGTGATACAAGTATCATGTAGATACCAAGGGAAAAGAATGAGCATGCAGATAGATTGCCAAGGCTAGCCATAGGACCATCATTCACTGCTCCCCCAGAGAAGCATCCTAGTGGAAAACCTCACAAGCTCTAGCATTAGAGAAGTTGAATAGATGACAATAGAAAACCAAGAACCCTCTTTGATGGATCCCATACATGCATATCGGGGGTGGGAAACCTGTGGATCTGGCAGACACTAAGAGATTGGCACATTTTGCTGCCAAATTTGTATACCAGGATGATAAGTTGTATTGAAGAGAGCACACACACCGTACCTTCAATGTGTAACCAAAAGAAAAGGAGAGAAAATCTTCAAGCAAATACATGAGAGAGAATACTCAAATCACATAGGTGAAAAAACCCTTTCATTCAAAGTCATAAGACAAGGATTCTACTGGACACCATGATAGCAGAATCGAATAATATTTCAAAAAATGTGATAAATGCCAAAAGCATGCCGATATTTCCAGGCTCCCTACAACCAAAATTATAATCGTTAATAGCCCATGGCCATTCTACCAATGGGGAATCAATGTTCTGGGTCCTTTTCTGCTAGCTAGGAAGAAGGAAGTACATATTTGTGGCTGTGGATTGCTTCACAAAGCAGATGGAAGCCAAGGCCACCATGTCTATTTTAATAGATCAGGCTCAAAACCTTGTCATGAAAATTATAATGTGCAGATTCAAGGTACTAGGGGTCCTTATTATAGACAATGGGACCCAGTTTAAAGGTAGACCATTCAGGGTATTTTGCGCTTCCCATGGGATTTGATAGAAGTTTTCCTCTATGACACACCCACAAACCAACAGATTAACAAAAGCCACAAATAAAAACATTATGAAAGGGATGAAGAAGAAGATGGAATGATTCAAGAACAGAGCTTCCAAAAGTGTTATGGGCATTGAGAATGACACTGAAGAGGTTAAATACAAAAAACTTCAACCCAAGTGTAAATGAGGAAGCTGATAAGCTCATAATATATCATATTTTTATATCTAAATTAGCATATTAAGATCTTTTAATATTTTTAGTAGATATTTCACTAATAGTCTTTGTTTTATTGATCTGTAAAATGAAACTAAAAATTACAAAAGATGTTCTTTTAAAGCAATTTCTGAGGCTGATGGAGGCATATTTGGAAAATGTGTTCAACATGAAAGTTTTAGCATTTGTTCTTAGCTTTGCAATGCATCAATAATTACATGATTTTGAATTTATATGAGAAATTCATGGATAAAATAGTGCAACTGCCTATGGAGCTTCACATTCATTTGCTACTTCATTTGATAGAAGTCGTCACTATGAAGGCTTACAACTCATAGAATATGGATAATTCAGACAAAGAGATCAACATAAAAGTTGTATCCCCTAAATTTATCTATCCAATGCTAAAAGAATGGAGCAATTCTGAATTTATATAGGAAAGTTATGACCAAAATATGATATTCTCTCCAAAAAACTTTGAAATATCAATTTTGGAGGCAACACAAAAGGTGGTACTTTAAGCTTCTACGACTCAAGCAGAATTAGAAAAATAATTAACATGAAAGTTATAGATCTTGAAATTATATATCAAATTCAACAAAATTGCTCAATTTAGAGTTCATATGAGAAATTTATAATAATTATATTAAAACTGCTCTAGAACATCAAAAACTTCAAAGCAGAATTAGCAACACCAAAGTTCACTTCAGTGACTCCGAAGCAACATTTTTTGACTCTAAAGTTCACTTTAATAACTTCAAAGTTCACTTTAGAGACTCTAAAACTAAGTTGTCTGACTTCAAAATTCACCTCCGTGACTCCGAAGTTCACTTGTGTGCCTCCAAAGTAGACTTGTGCTTCTGAAATTGACTTTTGTGACTCCAAAGTTAATATTTAGTGACTCCAAAGTAAGATTTATTGATCCGAAGCAAGCTTCAGTGACTCTGAATCAGGAATTTAAATTTTTGATTGATCTTTGGTACATCCAGAGTAGCCTAATAAGAAACAAAGTTTGAAATCAAAATTTGGAATTAAAAGTGCATAAATTTAGTTATTTTCCTTGTGTCAGATGTTCAAATTTAAGAGTATGAGACATGTGGATTATAAAATATTATTGAAAGCTGATTTTTAGGCTCAAGATTGTGTCACAATTTTTAGAACCCAAAATATGCAACAACTCAGTTATTTTGAGAAATTCTATTTTTTATGTATTACAATGTTTGGGAAGCTATATTTTCATTGGGAAATACTTAGTTATTATTGGAAGAGAATCTCTATGCATAAAGGCATTGCAATTCATGGAGGATTTATACTAAAACTTCACTGCTTGGGTTATTTAAGGAGATATCCAGAACATAGTTGGGGGGTTGGATGGGAGAAGTTTTTTAAGGGAGCAAGAAAAGAATTTTGAGTTTTCCAGTCATGCATATTTTAGAGAGTATTATTTCTGTTTTCATTGTGAACTAAATTCCTTTTTCCGGGGCAATAATGTAACCCTCCTTGATATTCATTATTAATAGAGATTGTTGGGTTATTAATTCAATATCATCTTATTTTATTCATTATATATAATGCAATCATCTGATTTATTTAATTATCTGATCACCAATTAAGTGAATTAGCTTGATTATCTTTAAGTATGTGGTTAAGGTAGATGCCATATGCTAAACCATATACTATGCTCTTTTGAATGAATGAGTAGATGCTTAAAATAGATGTCATATACTAAACTATTCTACTTGGTTCATTAAAGTTCTTCTGATTTTCATCAGTTTTCAATCTCAATTACACTACACGCTATAGGTAATTGGATTAGGAGAAAATAATTGATTTAAACCCAGATGCCTAACAATAATAATCATAAAGTGGATAGAATGAACACAAGATGCTTAATTGATACCAACATCTCAACAACAATGAATATCGTTAAGTGGTGAAGTCAGATCCCCATACTCTTATAACCTGAATACTAGTTTACATTACTTAAGCCATTGTTTTCTATTTATCTTATATTACACTTTTAATTACTTATTCTCTAAATTATCTTTCAGATTTAAGATAATTTTGTATTAGTAACTAAACATAATTGAATCAGTTTGATAGTTCTTTGTAGGATCAACCCTTACTAAACACACTATACTACTATACACTCATGCACTTATGAGGAATTATAATTTGAACATTAAGTTTTTGGTACTGTTGTTGGAGAATTGGTTCCAAATTGATTTGATTAATTTAGTTATAAATTTTCTTTCTTGTTGTTGTAGTTTATTTTATTTAGGATTTTTAATTCTTTCTTTCATTCTTTTGCAGAACTATGAATGCAAGGAAGATGATCACTGAATCTAGTTTTGTTGCCCTAGAACAATCACATTGATAAAGTGAAAATAGAGACATGAAGCATAAATGAAAAAGTCATTTAGATGGCTGACAATGTGATAAATAGAGTGGTTTGACATGCTTAACAATTGATGAAGGAATTTGCATGCCAATGATTAGAATTTCACCGTCATGCATTGTTTTATATGGCAATGAAAGGAATTATGATCTAAAGCATGTACACTTGAACGTGCTTCATTCTTTTCATGGTGTAGCTGTAGAAGATCCCTTAACATTCATGCATGATTACTATGCAACTATTTAAACTTTTCCTTTACAAGGTTTAATTGAGAATCAGTTGCACATGAGATGTTTTCCTTACACCTTGAAGGATGCAGCAAAAACATGATTCATGACATTGGCTCCTGGATCACTGACTACATGGGATGCAATATATACCAAATTCATTAGTAAATTTTATTCCTATGTTAAAACTATAGAATTGAGAAGTAAGATTGCTACTTTTTTCTCAAATGGATAGGGAAGCATTCCATGAAGCATGAGAGAGATTTAAGGCATTACTGATTCAATGTTCTCGCCATAGTTATCCTCTTGAATTGCTCAATCAATTTTTTTACGATAGACCAACACAACCATGCCAAGCCATGGTTGATAATGCTGCAGGTGGAGTAATAGGAGAAAAGACCCCGCAAGAGACATATAATCTATATGATATGCTTGCAGCAACTCCCAACAAAAGAGTGTAAAAGGTAGGTCTAGAGGAATTTATGAGACCAACTCTAACACTGATCTTTTTATGCAGATGTCAGAGATGGTGAAATAGATGAAAGCGATGTGCTCAATGATAGTAAACTTGAAGAAACCTATCCCTACTGAGGTTTGTTCAATTTGTGGTAATCTAGGATACTCACATGATATTTGCCCTTCCAATGAAAGTTTTGTAGGAGTTTCAGAGTAAGGAAATGCAATGAATTTCTATAACCAGAGACCACGTAGTGATTTTTATTCAAATACTTACAATTTTAGTTGGAGAAATCATCCAAATTTTTCATGGAACAATAGCCACAATCAGAATCAAGCTAGAACCTCTTTCTAGACCAAAAAGCCTACTCTTGAGGAAATGATGCAGATATTCATTCAAGTAACTCAGACTCAGTTCCAAAACAATGAATCAAGATTTCAGAATGTGGAGGCATCAATAAAGAAGATAGAAATATAATTGGGGTAGATTGCAGAAGTTGTGCAGAGTCACATACTGAAAAAGTTGCTAAGTTAACTAGAGCAAGCAAAAGTAGTGACAATATTGAGAAGTGGAAAGGTAATTAATAATAATGTTGGTGAAAAAACTGATGAATCTAATGCTTTTGAAGGAACAAACAATAGGAAGGAAAAGAAAGCAGAGGAGGTAACCTCAAGTAAGGCTATGTTTTTAATAGTTGACCCTCCAGCCAACTATAAACCACCACCACCTTATGATCCACCAGTACCTTCTTCAGGAAGATTAAGGCAGAGTAAATTGGACAAATCATTTTCTAATATTTATGACATTCTCTCTAAAGTTAATGTTAACTTACCTTTGCTTGACATGATTAAGAACATGCTTGCCTATGCTAAATTTTTGAAGGAATTAACCTCAAGGAGGCGTAAGTATAAGCCTTATGAAGAGGTAATAGCTTTTGAAGCTACAAGTGTAGTCCTGCAGACAAATCTTCTTCCAAAGTTGAAGGATCCAAGTAGTTTTAATATCACAATCACTATTTGAGGAATGAATAAGGTAAAGGCTATATTGGATTTAGGAGCAAATATAAATCTGATATCTAAGAGGCATTTTAGAAGATATATTGGTGCAAATTGACAAACTTATTATTCTTGCAGATTTTGTTGTGCTTGACATAGAGAGGCAAGTGACTCTAGAGAGAGAGGTGCCCATTCTTCTGGGGAGCCCATTCATGGCAATAGCTAGGACGATCATTGATGTGCAGAATGGGAAGCTGAAAATGACTATTTTGGATGAGACTGTGAATTTTTTTTTATTTACAATTCTCTTTCATTACCTTCAAATCCTAC
This sequence comes from Pouteria campechiana, assembly GCA_036873735.1. NCBI lineage: Eukaryota > Viridiplantae > Streptophyta > Magnoliopsida > Ericales > Sapotaceae > Pouteria > Pouteria campechiana. Next base: position 70,614 of record JAYJMB010028827.1, on the reverse strand, counting down.
AGATCCTAGTGGTTTCAAATTGATGATTTGGACTCACTTGTATCATCTACTTTTGTGCTATAGGAAACAAAAGACAAACTGACATTGGTGCTTACAACTGAAGAATTCATTAAGGAGAATAAAGAAATCAAAGAGTTAAAAGAAGATTTGGATAGTGTAGAGGAAGCTAGAAAAGATGAAGTCACCAAGGGGGTGTTGACACATTTGAGTTCCAATTTGGCACCATCAATTATCACACCACCAAAATTGGAATTGAAGTAACTGCCACAGAACTTAAAACATGTATCTCTTGATGAGAATGACACTCTTCCAGTTATAATTGCTGTTGACTTATCTGTTGATGAAGAAAATAAGCTGTTGAATGTTTTGAGAGAGCACAAGGAGGCTATAGGTTGGACATTAGCTGAAATCAAAGGAATTAACCCTATTGTGTGCATGCATAAGATCTTGTTGGAAGATGATGCAAAGCTTTCCAGGGATGCTTAGAGGAGACTTAACCCACGCATGCAAGAAGCTGTTAGAACTGAAGTGATTAAGCTCATAGATGGAGGTATTACTTACCCAATTTTTGACAACAAATGGGTAAGTCCAGTTCATGTGGTACCAAAGAAATCTAGAATTTCTGTTGTTAAGAATGTTAATAGTGAGTTGGTGCCAATAAGAATGACTACAGGATAGCAGATGTGCATAGATTACAGAAAACTAAATGCAACCACAAGAAAAGATTATTTTTCTCTCCCTTTCATTGATTAAATGCTTGAATGATTAGTAGGTCATGCTTATTACTATTTTCTAGATGGTTTTTCAGGTTGCAATTAGGTTCCCATTGCTCCAGAAGACTATGAAAAGATAACCTTCACCTGTTCATTTGGAACTTTTACTATCAGAGGATGCCTTTTGGTTTGTGTAATGCCGCTGCAACCTTTCAGAGGTATATGATTTTATCTTTTTTGATATGATTGAAAGGTTTATAGAAGTTTTCATGGATGATTTTTCTGTCTTTGGTGATTCATTGTATGAGTGCCTGAATAACTTGACATTGGTGCTTAAAAGGTGTGTTAAAATGAATTTGACATTAATTTGGGAGAAGTGTCATTTTTTTATTTAAGCAAAAAATTGTATGAGGACATATTATTTCAAGTAGAGGCATTGAAGTTGACAAGGCAAAGATTGATGTGATTGTTAAATTGCCTCACCCCACTTCATTCAAGGGAGTGAGGAGTTTTCTGGGTCATGCAGGTTTTTATAGATAGTTCATAAAAGACTTTTCAAAATTTTTTAAACTACTGTGTAACTTGCTAGCTAAAGATGTGATTTTTTGTTCTGATGATAAGTGCCTTGTTGCTTTCAATACCTTGAAAGAAAAACTAACTTCTACTCCAATTATAGAAGTTCGTGATTGATCCATTCCTTTTGAGCTTATATGTGATGCATTTGAATTTGCTATTAGTGTTATCTTAGGACAAAGAATAAAAAATTACCTCATGTAATTCATTATGCAAGTAGTACTTTGAATGAAACATAATTGAATTATTCCACCACTGTAAAAAAATTGCTTGCAATTGTGTTTGCATTGGAAAAGTTCTACTCATATCTGATTGCTTCAAAAATAATTATTTATTCTGATCATGCTGCATTAAAATATTTGGTGACTAAGAAAGATGCCAAGCCTACATTGATTAGGTGGATATTATTACTACAAGAATTTGACCTGACAATAAAGGACAAAAAAAGAAGTAAAAATGTTGTAGCTGATCATTTGTCCAAGTTAGTTGAAGGGACTGATTTTGAGTAGAAGAAAGATAAAGAGAGCATTCCCATCAATGAGATTTTTCTTGATGAGCAACTATTTTATGTAAAGGGAAGTGAACCTTAGTATGCTAATATTGTTAATTATTTGGTTAAGGGAGTTTTTAATCCTATGCTAAATTCACAGGGAAGGAGGAGGTTGTTGTTTGTAGTAAAACACTTCTTTTGGGATGATCTAGTTCTGTTTAAAATGTGTCTAGATCAGATCATTAGACATTGTGTACCTAAGGATAAAGAGCAAAGCATTGTGAAACATTATCACACATTTAGCTATGGAGCGCATTTTGGAGGGAAGAAGATCGCTTTCAAAGTTTTCCAATCTAATTTTTATTGGCCAACTATTTTTAGGGATGCTCATGCCTTTTATGCACATTGGTAAATGAAATGAAATGCCACTCATAGGAAATCTAGTTATTGAATTATTTGATATATGGGGTGTTGATTTCATGGGCCCATTCCCACCATCCAATGGGAACATGTACATATTACTTGCTGTTGATTATGTATCTAAGTTGATTGAGGTAATGACCACTAAAACTAATGATGCTAATGTTGTACTAAAATTTCTAACTGATAACATTTTCTCCAAGTTTTGCACTCCAAGAGCAATCATTAGTGATAGAGGAACTCATTTTTGTAATAAAGCATTTGCAACTTTGTTGAAAAAGTATAACATCACTCATTGAATTGCAACACCTTATCATCTACAAACTACTGGACAAGTTGAAGTAACTAATAGACAGATCAAAGCAATTCTAGAGAGGACAGTGAACACCTCAAGGAAAGATTGGATAATGTCATTGAATGATGCACTTTGGGCATATAGGACTACATTCAAGACCCCAATAGGAATGAGTCCTTAAAGACTTGTCTTTGGAAAAGGTTGCCATCTACCGGTGGAGTAAGAGCACAAAGCTTATTCAGTGATAAAAAAATGGAACTTTAATTTGAAGAAGGCGGGTGAAGAGAGAAAGCTTCAACTGAATGAACTAGAGGAGCTAAGAGATGAAGCTTATGAGAATAAAAAGATTTATAAGGAGCGAACAAAGAGATATCATACTCAAATTATTTGCAAAAGATGTATTGAACCTGAAATAGAAGTTTTACTTTATGACTCACATTTATGTTTGTTTCTAAGAAAATTATAGTCTAGGTGGGTTAGACCATTCCTAGTAACAACAGTGTTCTCACATGGAGCTGTGGAGTTAAAGAACTTGAAGACTAGGAATAAGTTCAAATCAATGGTCATTGAATAAAGAGATATATGAAGGATGACTTGCTAATGCAGTTGAATAAAATTGTTGGATTTCAAAATCTATGAAGGAGGAATTCATCTTGCATAGACGTTAAATAAAACGCTCCTTGGGAGGCAACTCAAGTTTTTAAACTTTCTTTGTTTCGTAGCATTCAGTTTAGTTAGTTATTTTGTTTTTTCTATTAGTATAGATTTTTTTTAAGTAGTAGTTTGATGTTTCTGTTGTAGAAGGAAGAAATCTATTTTTAGAATAAGCATAGAAGTTGTAGAGGATTGCAGATGATATTTCTAATGTTATAATTGCCACCTGATATTTGTAAAGAATGTCAAAGAAATTTCAGAAGGAGAGGATGAGAATGCACTTCATTCAGGGATGCCCATAAACTTAAACTTATATTATTATTTCACATTGAGGACAATGTTTGGTTTAAGTTGGGGGGTATTTTGAGATTTACATTTAGGTTTCATATTTGCATTTTTAGTCAATTCAATTTGAAATTTTTTTTAGGTGTATATTTTTAAGGAGCTACAATTTCTAATGACTTAGACAAGTAAAGCTAAGAATAATTGTGTTAACATGCTGAAATTGAATAGGATGGATTCATTCTCTTGTAATGATCAAGTGACACGTGCTGAGTTTTTGATTACCATTGCACATGATTTAGAATGAAGGATAGATAAAACCTTGTGATTTATTGATTCTTGTTATAAGTCCTTCCTTTTCATAATTGATGAAAATTTCATTGAGCACATTATATTTTGATTATGCAAACTGTATATTGATTAGTTAATGATGTTGTGAATTCAGTGACACATTTTGGTTGGCATGAGCATGCCAGAACTTGTTTGATTAACCCTCAAGGTGAAATCCTAGATAACATGTTTACTTGAAAGTGATTTAGGCATACTTTGATTAGGTTAAGCCTTTCAAGCTAACTTATTATATTAATTGTCATTAGTGTCCCCATCAAGTTTTAATGAAAGAATGGCATATGCAAAGCATATAAAAGACTACCATTTAATTTTTCTTTCTTTAGCCTTATCATTCAGTCCCTTTCAGCTTGAAAAACCATGTTAGACCTATTAAGAGACATATTTATACATGATAGCAGAGAGGTATATGAGTGCATAAAACATAAGTTTAGGGGTCATTAAAAAGATGAATGTCAAAAGAAATATGGGATATAAGGCAAAGGAATCAGTGAGGATTTATTCTTCAAATGGGGGGGATCATGTCTCTATAAACTCAATAAGCAATAAGTTTGGAGATGTGGTAGTAATACAGCCTATAGTTGGGGGGAATCACATCCTAATGAATATGAAAGAAAATAAGTTGGGCTATGATAGTAATATAGCCCTTAAAATAGAAAGAACTCCAAACAAAAAGTTAAGAGAGTAAATATTTATATAAATTCAGATATGATCTCTTACTTTGTGAATCCTTATTTCTTTTCTTGTTAGCTAAACCTAAGGCCCCATTACAAGCTTAGCAAAGACCTATTGATCCAAATGAATAGAGTTACCTACATTAGTGGAGAGGGAGGGATTATGAAAAGAAAGTTTATGGGGTGTTTGTGAAGATCATGAGAATCATTAGTTTGCACATTGTTGACTGAAAAACATGCATGTAGCATGAGATTGACACTGCACACACACACATTTTCTTTTAATAAAAGGATTGATGAAGCATAGGTTTTATAGATTACTTGGCAATTATCTTGAGTGATTTCTAAGATATGTGCACATGGGTAATTTGACTGGCATGTTACTAATTGTTTGAAAGAGATTTTCCTGATTGATTCATGAGATCAAATTGTTATTTTGTTCGAGGATGATCAAAAGTTAAGTTTAGGGGTATTTGATAAGCTCATAATATTTCATATTTTATATATAAATTCACATGTTAAGATCTTCTTTTAATATTTTTTAATGTATATTTCACTTAACAGAGTTTGTTTTATTGATCTGTAAAATGAAACTAAAAATTACAAAAGATGTTACTTTAAAGCAATTTTTGGGATTGATGGAGGGATATTTAGAAAATGTGTTTAATATAAAAATTGTAGCCTTTATTCTTAGATTTCAATGCATCAAAAATCACGTGATTTGAATTTATATGAAAAAGTTATGGCTAAAACAGTGCAACTGCCTATAGAGCTTCACATTCGTTTGCTACTTCATTTGATAGAAGGTGTTACTCTGAAGGCTCACGATTCATAGAATATGGATGATTCAGACAAAGTGATCAACATAAACGTTTTAGCTCCTAGAGTTATTTGTCTAATGAAAATAGAATGGAGTAATTCTGAGTTTGTAAGAGAAAGTTATGATCAAAACCGTGGTACTCTCTTCAGAAAACTCTAAAATATCAATTTTGGAGGTAACACAAAAGGTGGTACTTTAAACTTCTACAACTCAAATAAAAAATAATTAAGAAAAGTGATTAACATAAAAGTTATAGATATTAAAATTATCTATTCAACCCTATAAAAATCACACAATTTGGAGTTTGTATAAAAAATTTATAATAATTCTACTAAAACTGCTCTGGAACATCAAAAACTCCAAAGTAGAAGTAGCAACTCCGAAGTTCACTTTAGTGACTCCAAAACAATGTTTTTTGATTTTAAAGTTCACTTCAAAGACTCCAAAGTAACATTGTCTGACTCTGAAATTCACCTCCATTACTCTGAAGTTCACTTGTGTGCCTTCGAAGCAGACTTGTGCTTTTGAAATTGACTTTTATGACTCCGAAGTTAATATTCAATGACTCTAAAGTAAGATTTATTGACTTTGAAGCAAACTTCTATGACTTCGAAGCAAGCTTCAGTGACTTCAAAACAAGAATTCAAATTTTTGCTCGATCATTAGTGCATTCATAGCAGCCTAACAAGAAACAAAGTTTGAAATCAAAAGCTTGATATTAGAAGTGCACAAATTTAATTATTTTTTCATGCGTCAAATGTTACAAATTTAAGAGTATGAGACATATGGATTGCAGAGTATTATTGGAAGTTGATTTTTAGGCTCAAGATTATGTTAAAATTTTTAGAACCCAGGATATGCAAAAAACTCAGTTATTTCGAGAACTTCTATTTTTACGCATTGCAATGTTTAGGAAGCTATATTTTCATTCGGAAATACATGGTTATTATTGGAAGATTATCTCTATGTGTAGAGGCATTGTAATTCATGGAGGAGTTCTACTAAAACCCTAATGCTTGGGTTAATTTAAGGAGACATCTAGAACATAGTTGGGGGGTTGCATGGAAGAAGTTTTCCAAGGGAGCAAGACAAGGATTTCGAGTTTACCAGTCATGCATATTTCAGAGATTTCATTATGAACTAAATTCCTTTTTTTGGGGTAATGATACGAGTTTACCAGTCATGCATATTTCAGAGATTTCATTATGAACTAAATTCCTTTTTTTGGGGCAATGATATAACCCTCCTTGATATTCATTCTTAACAGAGATTGTTGGGTTATAAATTCAATATCATCTTGTTTCATTCATTATGTATAATGCAATCATCTGATTTATTTAAATGTTTGATCACTAATTAAGCGAATTAGCTTGATTATCTTTGAGTACATGGTTATGGTAGAAGTCATATGCTAAACTATATACTATGCTCTTTTGAATGAATGAGCAAATGGTTAAGGTAGACGACATATGCTAAACTATTTTACTTGGTTCATTAAAGTTCTTCTGATTTTCATGAGTTTTAAATTCAATTATACTACACGCCATAGGTAATTTGAATGGTAGAAAATAATTGATTTAAATTTGGATGCCTAACAATAATAATTATAAAGTGGATAGAACGAACCCAAGATGCTGAATTGATACTAACATTTCAACAATAATGAATATCGTTGAGTGGTAAAGTCAGATCCCCAGACTCTTACAACCTGAATACTATTTTACATTACTTAAGCCATTGTTTTCTATTTATCTTACCTTACACTTTTAATTAGTTTGTCTCTAAATTATCTTTCAGATTTAGGACAACTTAGTATTAGTAACTAAACATAATTGAATCAGTTTGACAGTTCTCTGTGGAATCGATCCTTGCTAAGCACACTGTACTGCTATACATTGGCACACTTGCAAGGAATTATAATTTGACCATTAGAAGTGCTAGAGACTAATTTAGATCTACTTAAAGAAACAAGGCTCAATGCTGATGGCACAACACCAGGCCCAAGTAAGACAATACTATAACCGGAAGGTCTGAGTGTAGGACTTCAAAGAAGGAGACTTGGTTTTATGGGAAGCATTTGTTAGCAATCTTATCCACACAAGAGGGAAACTCACCTACTCCTGGGAAGGACCCTACAGAATTATCGAATTCTTAAAAAATGGGCCCTATGGGTTACAAAGGTTGAACAAAAGAAATATTCCATGAAAATGAAATGCTCAGCACCTAAGGATGTAATACCAGTAAAATATTTACCGCCCCTTTGGCATTATCTTCCTCGTTAATGTATGATGGTTAAAACAACAATGAATAAATTTTCTATGAGTTATTTAACCCTCCTAACAGAAACAAAAATGGTAGTCTTAGAAAACCATCCGATTCAACAGAATTGAAGGGTAGCTCAACTGAGTTGTTAAAGTTCCAACTTAATTGAGCTAAAGGATGATTCAATTAAGTCATCAGATTTTTGGCTCAACTAAGCTAAAGGACATAATTAACTAAGTTGTCAAAATTTTGTCTTAACTGAGCTAAATGCCACACTCAAATGAGTTATTGAAATTCTGATTCAACTGAGCTGAAGGGTGCACTAAGTGAGTTATTAAATTTTTGGTTCAACAAAATCAAAGGACAGCTTAACTGAGTTGTCAAAATTTTAACTCAATTGAGTTGAAGGGTGCACTCAATTGAGTCTTCAAAATTCTAGCTCAACTGAGTTGAAGGGTGCATTCAACTGAGTCATCAAATTTCTTGTTTGACGAAACCAAAGGGCAACTCAATTGAGTTGCCAATTAGCTCAACTAAGTTGAAGGGTTATGCAATTAAGACATCAAATTTTTTACTCAACTAAGCTGAAGGGCTCACTAAACTAAGTCATCAATTTTCTAGTTCAACGAAACCAAAGGGCAGCTCAATTGAGTTATCGATGTTTCGACTCAATTGAGCTGAAGGGTGCACTCAACTTAGTCGTTTAATTTTTAGTTCAACATAACCAAAGGGCAACTCAATTGAGTTGTTAATGTTTTGGCTCAACTAAGCTGAAGGGTGCATTCAACTGAGTTGTCAAAATTCTGACTCAACGGAGTTGAAGGGCATACCTAAATGAGTCATTGACACCACGGTTCAATGAAGCCATTTATGAAAAAGGTTTTTGGTCTTGAAGAAAATTGGGAGGCCTATTATAGGAAACAACAAGGCACACATGATAAAAATGACACAAAGGAATACATGTCAAAAGAAAGAATTATTTTATTAGACAATTGAGTCACATGTCTTCATCCAAATTCTTCAGGTTTACATTGTGAATATTTATATCTATATTTTTTTGAAAATCTTCCTCTTGTAGGAGTCAAAAATGCACTTGAATAGTTAGCAATCTGTTGAAGTAGCATCTCTTGACACTTCGGCCCTATGAATAGAGCTTCCAAATGCTCTCGATGTATCCAGACAATGACAGAGGCATGTTGGGCCTTCAAAGAGTCTATCACCTGCTGAAGGGCATTCTCTTTATCTAGTCTGGCCTCAAGCTCGCAGACCTGTTGCTAGAGGGCCAGCTCCCTTCCAGCCACCTTGACTTCCATTATCACTAATGCCTTCGCCTTAGAGGCAACAGATTCCATCGTAGTGTCCCAATATACTTTCACTCTCTGCAGAGTAGCCTCAGCCTCCTTTTTGGAAGCCTCTACATGCTCTCTCATAGAAATAGCGAGTCTCCTACGGTCCTCCTCGGCATTGTGCTCAATAATAAGTTCATCCTTCAGACCTTAAGTGCAGAAGTTAAACCTCTCATCTTCCAAGGAGGCTCCCAAAATAACCATTTCTACAATCACTTGATTACACTTATGTGGTAGATTGGTAGAAGAAGATGCACTACCTTGCTCCTGTGCCAACTCTGCTTCCACCTCTTGCAATTGGTTAGCTGCTACCTAACTCTCTAATTCAATCTCCTAGAGACATGAAGACATCTGAGCCAGCTACTATTGAGTGCTGGTAAGTTTCCGCAAACACAACTTGAGTCAATTGATGAAGTTTTGGTGGGTAATGGAGAATCATACAACATCCATCGCTGAATCCACCACAAGCTAGTCAAATGACATATTAAAGGCTTAGGCATGATCAACAGGCCAAGATAGCTTACTCACAAAAACTATTGCCCTATCTGGATGCTCTAAGAGAGATGTGATCGAACCCATCCCTCCACTTAGGGTGTTAACTGGAGACGAGGGATGAGAGGATCCAATGCTGACAGAAGTAGTATTTGTGCTATCCTGCGTAGATTCAGGAGGCACCACACTGCCACTTGAACTGAAAGCCTCAGTTTGTAGATAGATAGAGTCTGTTGACCCTAACTTGCTATGATACACAGAGTGTATGGCAAACTAGAATCCAAGTATGATGGGGAAAACAAATAAAATGTGTAAGTGCAGAAAATCAAATGCAGTGGAAGCACATACGCACATAGATAATAAGAACATAATGATTATAATGGTTCAGACCCCCTTCTCACCTACTCTACTCTCCAAGGTTTCCTAAACCTTGGGTTCCACTATAACCTGTGGAATCACTCTTGGTTTCTTGACCTAATCAAGAACTCTTACAACCTAGTTTTACCAAGCTCACTAGAAAATCTACACTGCTGATTTTCCTTGAGCTCACCAAAAAACTCATACAACCTGATTTTTGGAGCTAACCAGAAACTCTCCTTTACAAGTATAAAGTGTACAAGGAAATGCCTCTAACTTAGGCTAAAATGTAAACACAGTTAAAGGTTAATTATAAAAGATAAAAAACTAATCACATTATAGTGATTCAAATGCATTTGAGATGGAAATGATGCAGCCTCAACGTCCTTTGATCTTGGCAACAACTTGGAGTGAATACACTTGGGAAACTTGAATAGATTACTTATATTTAATTCATTATTAGCACTTGGAACCCTTAAGCATCATGTTTTTCTTCAATGGATTGTTTATTTATATAATTTATAGAGATTTTGGACAATTTGGAAGAAGATCATTATGATACAATCATTACAATGCCATATAGAGTTTTGACATTGGAGCAACAGGTGCTATCGCAGGCGACTACGCCCTAGGTGATATTGTAAGAGGCTGTCATATCAGCTGTGATAGTCCAGTGAGAATAGTAGCATCCTATAGAATAGCTTAACCCAAGATGGGAGGGGAGAATTGGGTAAATAAAAATTCTTTGCTTAACCCTTATTTGATCATTTCCCTCTTTTTGTGATTGTGTGTGATGTGGCATAAGACAAATAATGGAATAATAAAGTGCAGAGAGATAAAACAAATACACACAAAGATAAGATGATTTTTATAGTGTTTCAAGACCCCGTCCCTATATCCACTCTTCCAAGAACACCAAATCATTATGCCTTGGGTTCCACTATACCCCGTACAATGGAATACATAAGTGTCCTCGACATTTCTTTCGAATTCTAGCTCCAAGGGGTATAAACAAGTGTCCCTGATACTTCTTCTGGTTTCACAAGCTCACCAGGAAACTCACCCATTTCAAAGATCATAGGCAAACTTGGTAGTTTTCCCAAGCTTACTACCAACTCATTGGTTTCGAAGCTCGCCAGTAAACTTGATGGTTTTCTAGAGATCACTAACAACTCATTACAACATGGTTTATCGAGTTTACCACAAACTCTCTAGTTTTCAAATTAACTAGAAAAATTTTACACATTTAAGCAAATGGGAAGATATGAATTTTCTTTCAATTCTAAAAATATAAAAAGATCTTTCCAAAATATAAAAATAATGGCCATAAAGATTTGCAGATTAAAGCTTATAAAGAATAAATAATGGTTTAAGCTCTTGGCCATGGGTGGAAGGATTTGCATAAAGTTGAGCACATTTGAAATGAGTTCCTTCACCACCTTTGAATTGTCCCACTTCTTCTTCTCAAAATAGCTTCTTCAAAATCTCAACCATTGGAGAAGATGGAATTTGTTGAATGCAAAAAGGAGAGCAACATTGAATGAATAAGACCATTTGAGTTTTCTGTCATTAAAGTCCAAATGATTTTGATTCGACTCAAGCTGCTACAATGCCATATAGAAGGAGAATGAGCTATGATATATATGTTCCTCATTTAACTAGTCACAGCTTTGAAAAACTTATAGTGCCACTTATTGCTGAAAATGGTGACTAATGTATGTTTGCACAATGATGGCTCGTGTGCAGATGCCATTTGTATGTTAGTCACATAAATCAATATTCCTTTGACAAATCATAGCCTCTCTCTCTGCATTTATCTGTCATTCATTGCAAATGAATTCTTTATAGGTTTGTCTGTCAGTTGAACTTCCATAAGAATGATTTGTCTGTTGCATGTAGTATATGATCTTTGAATGACACAGATGAAGTCGAACTGACTAAGAGATAAACACTTCCTTGTTTGCCACAATTCCTCCAGAAGAATTATCTGTTAATCAATCCTTTATATATATGGTTTGTTTGTTAAAGATAAAAGACTAACTTTGAATGATGTTGAAGAAAATGAGGAAATTGATTGACAAACAGTTCCCCTAATACGAACAGACAAAGTAGGATGTGCTTCCTTTATTTTTTGTCATCTCTTGGAGGTTATAGACGAAGTTCCCTTAGTCTTGCACTAACAGACAAAGTGTAATTTTCTTCTTATGTTCCTTGTTGTCTGTTGAAGGTGTCAGACGAAGCTCACTTCAATATACTCGAACAGACAAACTGTGGTGTTCATCTAATGTAATCGATAGACAAAGTGTGTTCTGCTTTATCTTGGATAGAATACTTTGCATATTGCATTTATCACTCATAGGTTGTAGATGATCGTGCCTTTGTTTGTTGTAGCCCATTTTAATCCAAGTAGCTCTTTGTTTGTTCAGTTTTGTCTATGCTCTCTGTGCAACTTTTACTTCATCTTCTACTTTGGCTGAACTTTGTTTATTGTAATAGATGACCTTTTGATCCGAAGATGAGATAAAGTTCTTTAGCTTTTCTGTACACTTCGAGCAATAGAAGGGGTTTTTTCTTGCAACTTTCTAGATATTTCAATCTTGATTTGTCTGTCTTAGCTGAGCTAAAGTTGCAATCCCTTCTATTAAGCTTTCTTATCCTCAGACGAATTTGTTCTTCTAACTTTGTTGGTCAGACAAAGTCTCTTTTCTCATGCATGATAGTCTGGGTGACTACTTCTTTGTCTTTCTTCATTTGTCTACCAAGCTGTTGAGTTACTTCTTTATCCTTGCACTTTGTCTTAGACAGACTTTGATCATATCAAATATAAGTGGTCTGAATTTCTTAAGCACTCTGATCATGGATTCTTCTTTAACTTCTTATTTTGTATTTGTTTGTTAATATTTTCTCATTGCAGTTGACAAACAATGCAAACTCATTGTAGCACATCTTCTAAGCCTCATTTTTCTCCCATGCTTTTGTTCGTGGAAGCTTCAACTACAACAAGGCAACCTTTCTTGTTGCTTATCTTCTATTTTTTTTCTTCTTCTTCAATGATTTTTATCAATTTAGCTCCTTTTGGAACGTAGCAAATTATTGTGGTAGTTTGTTGCAAACGATCATTATCCTATACTTGAACTTTTGTACACTTGCTATGTTGTTAGCTTTCATATATAATATCAAAATGTGTTTTATCCTTATGTGATTGTAGCATATTATAAAGCAAGGATAATATACATTTCCATTAAATGCAAAATATGAAGGCTTAAATAATTATAGTGCTTAATATGATTTAGCAGATTTATGCAGTAAAGATTTATTTATAATATGCACACTATAAAGTGAAGAATGCATGCTTGTGTAATTAATCATTCATGATTATGTATTTGTGTTAATTAGTGTTTATGAATTCATAACCATACATATGATCGTTGGAGATTTAAGCATATGGGTTTCTTATTTTAATACAAGTTTTGTTATCATCAAAATCATATACAATAATGCTGACAATCTCCCCCCTTTTAATGATGACAAAACTTTGAGGATTTGTGATTAAAATTTTATTAGTCGATAAAACTCCCCCTGAATAATTGACTCTTATAATCATATGGAGTTTTACTATTTTATCATTTTCCTAATTCTAAATATTATTTTCACAAGTCTCTTATAAGTTCTCTCTCCCTTTTTGTCATAATCAAAAATTTAAGTTTATTACTTTCCCACTTTTTAATTTTAGTTCTCTAATATTTTTCTCCCTTAATTATATTTGTCTTTTATCTTTCTTTAAATTCTTCTCCCCCTATTTTATTGAATCCTAGAATAATTTTCTGTCCCCCTTTTTGGTTATAATTTATCACTCAATTTTCTTTTCCATAAACTGATTTATTGTGATGACCAAATTAATTAAATTTATTTAAACATCTTCCAAGCATTTTAAACATTCTTATTATTGTAAGAGGCATATTTATAAGGAATAATAATCAACATTCAACATTTTTACTACTTAAAGAAGCATATTTATAAAAAGTAATAATTAGATGTTTATAAATCTATCAAAATCATATTAGTATGCTAGATGTAGTGACAATACATGGTTTTACTGTTAATGTGCATCTCTTTTTGATGAATGGTTGTCTGTCATTATTATCAGGGGCAACGATTGAGGATTATTAATGGAAGAGTTGACAGATTGGAGAAGCTTTCATCTTTCTCTTTTCCTATGCAGAGAGATTGGAAAGAGAACTCTTCAGTGCTTACCAAGGCAACCATGGCATCTTCTAGTTCATCTGTAAAGTTTATTCAAGGTGAGAAAGATGATGCTGCTTTTAAGGTTGTAGAGAGATGTTTGGTTCTTTAAGATAAGATTACGTAGCTAATGGTTGATTTGGCTGCTATTAGGAGTAGTAATCTTTATTTTGATCGTCTCTTAACTAAGAACTCTATGGCTTATATGGAGACCGTAGAATGTATTAAAGATTTGGAGACAAAGTTAGCCAAAGCTCACCAAAGAGTTAAAGAGTTGGAAGCAGTTGTGGATGTTTTAGTTAATTAAATATTTTTTCTTTTTAATCTAAACTCATTATCTAATATTACAACTCTTTAAGCTCACATTTGCGACTTTACATGGTTTGTTCTTTTATGAAAATTTAAGTTTAGTGATTTATGTTGTTTATGGAATCATTATTTTAGTTAGTTAATTATTGAATGTGTATCTTTTATTCATCGTTGTTTAGCAGTGATAATGCATGATCCTAATTTGTTCTGTCTAGATCACTAAAATTTGAAGATCTATTTTTGTTTAAGCTATCAATTAGATGATTACTTTCATAAAGCTTTTGTTGTAACCCTTATATTCTATGATATTTAGTTGGACAAATAGTATATGAGGTTAACATTCAGACAACAATGGAGCGAGAGATAAATAAGGAAAATAGTCAAGTTCACTTTTTGGAAGAAGAGATGAGACAACTAAAGAGGGAATTAAAGTTTGCTAAGAAGATAAATGTCTCCACATATTTTCTTTTAACTGACCAGTATATAGCTTATGAAGAGATTATGGATAGGATTAAGGCTTTGGAGAAAGAACTGTCTGAGACTCAGGATAGGATTACATAATTATTAGCAGTTATTGAAGTTTTAAAAGAGTAACCATCTTTAATTTTCTTTTTTAAATGTTCTAAAGTTATTGGTGGAAGTTTTTGGATGTTTAAATGTTCATAGAGTTTTATTAGATGTTTTGTTATATGTCATGATGGTTGTCTTTATGAGTTTTTACCTTTTATTTTTGGTTCTTTATAAGAGATCAAGCCAATTAACATCATTATAGAAGAAATGACTAAGAATGAAATTCCTATTCAAGACCTTAAACTATGAAGTTTCCCAAACAAGCTTGACTATTCCTTAGGACTGTAATGATGTTAGAGTTTTGATCATTTTAAGACTTGTTAAGATTTTTGATATGATTTAGCTTAAAGCAATAAGTTTGAATCCAAAGTAGTTCATTCATAGCCATCTAGAGTATATAGTAATAAAAGAAATATAATCAAGTTAGACAACTTATCTCTTTTAGTGCATCCTTTATAGATATCTCATTTGAGCTCATAAGTATTGTTGTCTGCTTAAATATTTGTTCAGCTTCTGCTATTTGATGTTGATGATCCTTCCTCTGAGATGTAATATTGTCCAACATATAGTTTTAATTTGTTCAATCAATTTCTTACATCTAGAACTAGAACTTGTTGGCTTATTTGCTTGGATTTGTGAGCTGAGAAGAAGGTCATGATTTCTTATTGTTCTCATTCTTCTTCTGTGCTCATCTCAAGCTTTCTTGCATACATTTAAAAAAATCTTGCACTTTCTCTTCATTGGTAGACTCATACAAATGTGAACATGTATTCTTATGTATTAGTGCAAAGTAACATTTTATCCAATAGTATGCAAAAAATCAAGTTGTTTAATTAAAGCAGTTTTCATGAATGACTAGAGTGATTGTTTTGTATTAATTAATCAATGAGTCATTTGAACTAGCATAATTAGGAATGGCAATTGACTTTATATGCTAGATCAACTTATCTTAAATGATTTTGAGCGTAATCATTTAATTTTGTTATTTTAGTATTATTTTATTGTATATCTTTCTTTTAGTTATGTATCTTTTAGACATTCTTGTTTTCAAGTTGCTTGTTATTTTTTGAATATTTAATTTTCTTCTTTATTATCTTGAAAGTTTTACCTTATATTTTTTAGAGTTCTTTTAGTTCTAGTGTGAATTCTATATTCTCCTATGTATAAAAATATATGCACAAAAGATACTATGTAAGAAAGTTCATTTCTATCTATGTACAACTATCTAAGTAAACATAATTCTAAATATGGTTTCTACAAAATAATAAATGAATGAATGAATATGTAGAAATATGTAAACATAGTTTCATAATTCTATTTTACTCTATATACAACTGAAGGAAATTCAAACAAAATTCTAACTATTAAATATAGATTTTTTTAAATAAATGAGATATGAATGTATGTGAGTAAAGCTTGATTTTTATGAATAAGGATATACACACATCTAATTAGATATAAGTCATCAAAATCATAAAAAGCAGAGTAAGAATATAAATCTAATTCTATAAGAATTTAATTAATTGAATGTGAAAGTTAAAATAAGAACATGTAAATAAATGAAATAATAAATTGAAAAACTGAACATAAGTGCTTATTAACAAAAGAATGGACTGAAAAAATGTGCAAGTAAATATTTCAAAAATTTAAATAATGACACATTCAATGAGAGCATTCGAGTTTGAGTGTCATACCTACACTTACCTTTCCTTTCTATTTTGAAGGAACTTGATATTTCATTGTGTTTTCAATTTGTTTCTTCAGACCAAGTCTCCTTTCTCTTTTTTCTTCTTCAAGAGTTTATTCTCTACTTTCTTAGATTTTCTGCACTCAAGTTAGTTTAAATAATAACGCAAGTGGTGTGTGAGTGCCAAGTGTTTTTGTCTCTTATTAATTTGTCTTTGGCTTGTCTAAGATTTCTCATATCAATTCTTAAACTAAAACATCCTTACAGATAGTGAGACAGAGAGCATATAGTGAGTTTTCTACATTTTCAGCTTTGCTCTGGTTTCATTCTCGCTTATGCAAATACAAAAAATTTTCATAAATTGAAAATTATTTGGTCATATAAGATGTTTCCAATCTCCTTTTCCATTATGTCCAGTTTAATCTATCAAAAATTTGGAAGATAGAAGATGGACTACTCTTTGAAGAATATAGAGGATGATATTGTTGGGTTAGCCAAATGGATCACTAGAATTGTTTATCTAGCCCACTCTGATACTACTTGTAGCATCCCGTAGGATGGCTTAACCTAAGAGGGGAGGGATAAATTTGGTAAATAAAAATTCTTTGCTTAACCCTTGTTCGATCATTTTCCACTTTTGTGCTTATGTGTGATGTGGCATAAGATAAATAATGGAACAGTAAAGTGCAGAGAGATAAAACAAACATACACTGACAAGATGATTTTTATAGTGGTTCAAGACCCTGTCCCTACATCCACTCTTCCAAGAACACCAATTAATTGTGCCTTGGGTTCCACTATACCCTGTACAATGGAATACATAAATATCTCCAATACTTCTTCTGGATTCCAGCTCCAGGGTTTCATAAATAAGTATCCTTGACACTTCTTCTGGTTTTATGAGCTTACTAGGAAACTCACCCATTTCAAAGATCACAAGCAAACTTGGTAGTTTTCTCGAGCCTACTACCAACTCACTAGTTTCAAAACTCACCAACAAACTTGATAATTTTCTAGAGATCACCAACAACTCATTACAACATGGTTTATCAAGTTTATTACAAACTCTCTTTTTTTCAAATTAACTAGAAAACTTTTACACATTTAAGCACATGGGAAGATATGATTTCTTTTTAGCTTTAATAATATAAAAACATCTTTCCAAAATGTTAAACCAATGGCCATAAATATTTACAGATTAAAGCTCATAAAGAATAAATGACGGTTTAAGCTCTTAGCCATGGGTGGAAAGATTTGCATAAAGTTAAGCACATTTAAAATGGGTTCCTTCACCACCTTCAAATTGTTTCACTTCTTCTCCTTAAATAGCTTCTTCAAAATCTTGACTGTTGGAGAAGATGAGATCCATTGAATGCAAAAAGGAGAGTAACATTGAATGAATAAGGCTGTTTGAGTTTTCTGTCATTGATGTCCAGGTCTTTCTAATTCATCTTGAGCTGCTGCAACGCCATACAGAAGGAGGATGAGTTGTGATAAATATGTTCCTCGTTTAACTCGTCATAGCTTTGAAAAACTTGTAGTGCCGCTTATTGCCGAAAATGATGACTGATATATGTCTGCATAATGACAACTCGAGTGTAGATGTCATTTGCATGCGTAGTCACATAAATCAATATTCCTTTGACAAATCACAGGCTCTCTCTGCCTGCATTTGTTTACCATTTATCGCAGATGAATTCTTTATAGGTTTGTTTGTTAGTTGAACTTCTATAAGAATGATTTGTCCGTTGCGCATAGTAGACAAACTTTGAATGGCACAGATGAAGTTAAACTAACTAAGAGATAAACACTTCCTTGTTTGCAATAATTCCTCTAGAAGATTTATCTATTAATCGATCCTCCGTGTATATTCTTTGTCTGTTAAAGATAATAGACTAACTTTGAATGATGTTGATGAAGATGAGCTGATCGATTGACAAACAGTTTCCTTAATATGAATAGATGAAGTAGGATGTGCTTTCTTTGTTCGTCGTCATCTGTTGGAGGTGACAAACGAAGTTCCCTTAGTCATGCACTAACAGACAAAGTGTGATTTTCTTCTTTTGTTCCTTGTTGTCTATTGAAGGTGCCAGACGAAGCTTAGTTCAATATACTCAAATAGACAAAGTGTGGTGTGTCTTGCATAGAATACTTTGCACGTCACATTTGTCTCTCATAGGTTGTAGATGATTGTGCCTTTGTCTATTGTAGCCCATTTTGATGCAAATAGCTCTTTGTTTATTCAGCTTCGTCTATGCTCTCTGTGTAACTTTTACTTCATCTTTTGCTTTGGTTGAACTTTGTCTGTTGTAACAAATAATCTTTTGATTTGAAAATGAGGCAAAATTATTTAGCTTTTCTATACACTTCGAGCAATAAAAGGGGTTTGTTCTAGTAACTTTCTCGGTTCTTCAATCTTAATTTGTCTGTTTTGGCTAAGCTAAAGTCGCACTCCCTTCTATCAAGCCATCTTGTCCTCAAATGATTCTGTTCTTCTAACATTGTTGGTTAAACAAAGTCTCTTTTCTCATGCATGGTCATTTGGGCGGCTACTTCTTTGTCTTTCTTCATTTGTCTACCAAGCTGTTGAGTTGCTTCTTCATCTTTGCACTTTATATTGGACAGACTTTGATCAGATCAACTATAAGTGGTCTGAATTTCTCAAACACAATTTAAGCACTCTGATCATGACTTGTTCTTTAACTTCTTATTTTACATTTATTTATTGATATTTTCTCATTGCAGTTGACAGACAACACAAACTCATTATAGCACATTTTCAAAGCCTTGTTTTTCTCCCATGCTTTTGTTTATGGAAGCTTCAACTGCAACAAGGCAACCTTTCTTATTGCTTGTCTTCTGTTTTCTTTTTTTTCTTCTTCAACAATTTTCATCAATTTAGCTCCGTTCACTCCTTTTGGAACATAGTAGATTATCATGGCAGTTGTTACAGACAATCATTATCTTGCACTTGCTACCTTGTTAGCTTTCATATATAATATCAGAATGTATTTTATCCTTATATGAGTGTAGAATATTATAAAGCAAGGATAATATACATTTCCATTAAATACAGAATATGAAGGCTTAAATAATTATAGTGCTTAGTATGATTTAGTAGATTTATGTAGTAAAGATTTATTTATAATGTGCGCACTATAAGGTGAAGAATGTATGCTTATAAAATTAATCATTCATGGTTGTGTTTATATTAATTAATATTTATGAATTCATAACTATACATATGATCATTCGAGATTTAAGTATACAGGATTCTTTTTTTAATATAAGTTTTGTTATCATCAAAATCATATACAATAATGCTAACAAGAACACATCTCTCTAGAGCTCCACAAGCGGCTGACATATCAAATGTGACCCTTCAGAACTTTTGAAATGCCTCTAAAGCATCTCTAAAGTTTGAAATGTATCTTTTCCTTTATGAAATCTAAGTAAAAATATCATTATCTTAATTTAAGTTATTAATAAGTTTTGTTAATCATCAAAACCAAACCCTTAGACTGAACAGAGCTAGGTCCAAGCTACAGATGCTTCAAGGCTCGAAAGACTTGGGCAGAAGAAAAAGATAGCCCTATATAAATAGAAAGAGAGAGAATATTATTATTTGGTCAATTAATAAATCTTTCATATGAAACAAAAATAAGAAGAAAGTAATAAGCAAAAGAAGTAAAAGGACACAAAGAAGGAATCTATCCTACAATGGCCACCCCCTCTTCTATAGTAGCTACCTCATGTCTCTCACCTGAAGCCGCTTCCCCCGTACTCCCTACTCTTGATGAACTCGAATCCAACAATGAAGTTACATTTACCAACAGCTCAAATCAAGAAGAAAAAAAAGGGGAAAGAGGCAACGAAAGAGGAAGGGACGACATAGAAGAGGAAGAAGAGGATAAGGATGAATCAGCAGAAGGGAGAGAGCAACATAAAGATATCCGAATGGAACTAGCCAAAGAAGGATTATTTGTAGAAGAAGAAAGAATAGCTATGGACTATAAAACAAAAGGAGAAGAAGATGGAGAACTTAGTATTAACTAACATCTCTCTAGAGCTGAGGGGGAGTGGGCAATGTCTAATGGTTTTGGCTAAATATCCAGAACTGAGGGCCCTTCCCCCATGGACCTAGGAGGAGGAGGAGGAGGAGACGAAGTGAGTAGAACATTAGAAGAAGAAGCAGACTTTTGCTTCCGGGTGATAAAATTAATTTGCTGAAGGCCTAGTAGGCAAAATTGCATGACCAGAAGCAGAAGGGCGAGTGGGAGCAGGAGCATTGGTCTGATGCATGCTAGAACTAGAATTGGCAAAGATATTGGACTTTTACTCTATAATGAAGCTCAAGTTAGGGAATAAAGAGGACAAAGAAGGAAGAGGGTTGGGAACGATGACCTCCTAACCTAGGTAGTCGTATGGGAAGTCCGCTTGGCGATAAAATTTGGAGGACGATAGAACTTTCACTTGGATCCTACCCATGAACATCAAGCTATACCTAAGGAAGCCTAAACTAAATTGTTCTAAGGGAGAAAGAAGAGCCGACACTGGATAGGGGCTAGTAGTCCATTAGGTCAGAAAAGGGGGAGCCCAGTGGTTCTGACACAAGTCTAATGGCTTTTCCACTCATCATCCCCATCGAAGACTTGTCAAAAAAGATGACACCAAGAAGCATGAGAAAGAAGATAGTAGTAATGAGAAGAATGGAGTACTTTGCTAAGGGTAAAAATGGAGGAAAACATGAAAATCATGAAAGGAGGAATTCATTGAAGGTTATGAACCCAATGGTAGAGAGAAAGGATATAGTGCCAATTTCTGGAGACTAGTTGTCCTGGAGAAAGACCATAGGTGCTAAAAAGAAGAGCAATAAAATTGGAATGGTCAAGGTGGAAATCTGCCTGAAGGGTACCTAAGGAAATAGAGACAAAATTCTCTAGGGTGTGGAATGGGAGAGCAATGACATTAGGGAACTCCTAGAACATGCCTTCTAGCAATGGGTAAGACTGGAACTCCTCGATGACATTGGGCAATAGGCATGGGAATGACTTCTCGGCGGCCATGGTCGGATGATAAGAGCAAGAACTAGAAGAAAATAGAAATAGGAGACGAAGAAGAGAACTGTTGAGTGACAAATGATTTCTCATTGAAATGATGGCTTCTTTAAGACGCTCCTTAACAAAAACTGCCTAAGGTTTCATAAAAAGTGGAAACAGTCAATCATTTTAGCGTCACATCGTATTTATACCTTGTACACATGGGCGAATGGAAGCCTCACTCGATCACGTCACTATGAAAAAAGCTACCATGGAATGATCTATTTTGGAATTTGAAAAGGTAATCCTCTAAACAAGCTTGCGCAAAGCCATTTTGGTCCCCCCAGAAGAGTAGACTTTCTAGATTTGGTAAAGCAAAGTGAGATGGACAAGATGAAAGTGTTAAAATCATTCCCTAAAAAGTCTTGGATTAATTCCAAGGTGGAAGCGCTAGATTGATGACCAATGGATTCATCTTGAAAGTTCAGAACAACCTCACGGATCCACTAATGTCTTCATTCATTTTAATGGTTATCAAATAGCATGGCATTTTGAGCGGTGATGTAGCAGCACAAGAAAACCAAAATATCCCTAGCATAATTTATGTTTCCTTGAGTGGAGACTAGTGTTAAGTAACTCTAACATTGGATATCTCTATCTAGGCTGACAGTATGCCATGTCAGAATCTTATGTGGAATAAAATGCATCTTTGAAGCTTTTTGAATAAACCAAGCTATGCAAGATCCCTTGTGGAAAGGAATTTCGCATGCATAGGGATTGCGCATGACTAAAGTGTACATAATCCAAAGTAGGCCCCCTAGGATCTCTACAAAAAGACCTAGCTCATGCTTGCCAGGGCAGGTTCTGAATTATTGTTCTACAACCTCTAAGAGAGTCATCTCTGAGTTGTGTTTTCCAGATATAATGCTAATTGGTCCTCGTTCGTCATTATTTTTAGTATCCATCATCATCCCCTTGTAATATTATACTCTTATTGAAATCAATTTGGGGAAAACCCAAATAGATTTGTATTTACTTTTAAAAATTTATTCAAATTATATGATTTATATGATTTTTTATTAGATAATATTTAGGCTATATTTGGATGCATTAGTTAATATAATGCATTAGCTAAGTACATGCATATCTAATACAGAATAATGTTTGGATAAGAGTTATTCCAAATTTTAAAGAAAAAAGGCATCATGCCTAAGGCATGCATGGTGGAAGACTAGACATCTAGCCCTAGTACACCCCATAAAAAGACAACTTCATCTCATCAACTTGAATGAAGACTTAGGTTTCATCAATGCATTTATGGCAAGAGAAAAGAAATTGGGTTTCAACTGTCCTTCCTCCCATGCTCTGGTGCATATCCTCCCCTATTGTAGCAATCTGAAGTCAAGTGCGAACTAGAAGCATATTGTGGGAATGTGCATCTATCCAACCATGGTGGTTGTCATCTTTGACGACAAGGAACAACCCATCGCCACTTATGGTGGCGACTTGTAGTGGTAGTTGAGCACAAATATTCCTAGTTCCCATCTTGACATTAAGTATCTTATTTCTCCTCCATAGGCACTTCTCCAATAGCGATAGCAGTCGACATCTACTTTAGGAGCCTATGCTAGTGCCACTAACTCAAATGAGGTAAAATCTCCCTAAACATCACCATCTCGATTTATTCTTGGTCTATTTTATCACTATGTTGTAGATTTTTATGGCAATAAAGTATAAAGGTTTCATTTTTGAAAAGCATAGGGATTACCCTAACCCTTGATCATTGATAGATTAGAGAATAATCCAATTTTTGTATCGTTACTTGGAATTAATCAATCATATATAGTAAATAAGAAGTCGACAACTCGTTGAAAGTTTTGCTTATCTCTTATTAATGTCTATACGTCTTCTAGCATTGTAATTCGACAACTATATGCTTTAGTTGCCCCAGTTGAGGAAGAAAATGTGGTTCATGCGAATAAATGGTTCTTGGTACTTTTTAGTCATCAGTCTATTGGGATTAAAATAAATTAAAGGCAGGAATGATTCATGGAGCCATTTCTAAGTTTTAAATAAACTGTCCGGTGATTGTTTTCGGTGTTGCTTGATGAGGCTCAAATACTGATCGTTGCAATTCAATTCAATAGCGCATCCAAAACGACGCAATCTTCGACAATGAGAACGAAGAATATGCTTTAAACAAATGCAGGGAGACATGGGTTGTGAGATACCCAACTGAGCCGTTTGACATAGAGCCCACTTCGGATGCATCACAGGAGAAAATCTCCAATGCGAATATTCTTGAGATGGTTTTTGGATATAGATCTTTGTGTTCCAAGTTCCCTGAGCCATTCATGTTAGAAACCGGACACCTAATTGTTGCCAAACATGGATACAGGGGATTTCTCAGTGTGTTGGATACATTCAGAGATGAGAACAGCCGCTTGGTACCCATATCTGACATACACCTAATGTGGCTGATGCACATGAGCTTCCCATGTAGATATGAAGAGGATATGAAGGGATTTGAAGAGGATTGTTGGGATGTCTCGGATGCTAATGTGAACAGAAAATACAAAAGACTGGAACTCGGATTCTTGCTTTGAGAACACAGTCTTCAAGAGTTGCATGTGTAATGGGGCTGCTTGAAATGACACCCTGGTGTAGGGAGAATAGGCTAGTGTGCTTCATTTCTGCCACCTAGCATTTATCTGCTTATTGTTGGCATCAACTTCACTTTTCTTTTCTCCAAATTTGCATATGAACTAACGGATGAAACCTAAGAATCCTGCGAATTGGATCCAGTACCGGAATAGTGATTCTCCTTCTTTGTCTACGCCCAGATGTCAGTTTTTTTGAAATCCTTGGCGATCTTTGTTGATGGATCAGAATGCCGCGAAAGGTGCAGCTGCACCTGCTGTTGCTTCCTTCAGACCACCATGCTCTAGTAGCGTTGCAGAATGGCAGGGCACATTATGGTCATGGTCAACATTGCAGCCAATAGAATATGGCCAAGCAAATTAACCGTAATAATGTGAAATTTTCACTCATAACACTTGCATTTGCCTGGTCGTGCAGACTGAAGCGCTGGCACCTGACCAGTCGCACAAATTACCCAAAGCATAGTGAACATAGCAGAGCGGGTCGCGCAAATAAGACAATGCTGACTTGGCAAGTCACGCAGGTAATGGCGAAGTGCACGCCAACATCGCTCAACCAAAACATTGCCTATCTCCGCTACCCGATCGTGCAAACAACATTTTCTATGAAAGCTGTAAGTCACGCAGTCGAGGATACGACGATGGCCACGACGTCCCTGTCCCCACTAAGTAATGACGCAAGCAACATAGTGATGTCCACCAAACAGAAGTCGCATAGACAGGCCTCAAGCTAAGCTCTAATAGCATAGGCAGCCGCAAATTCAGAGAAACCAACTGGACGCACAGCAGCTTGCCCGAAAAATTCATACCTTTGCTCGGTGCGTGATTTACATAGTGCTCCCTGAGTCGCTACTTGGTCGCTCAGGCACCATAGCAATGTCTCCAAACAGAGGTTAAGAGCTTTTGCTTCCGATCAAGCTAAGCTCAAATGGCACGATCATACACGATGGTGTAGGAGATCGTGCACGCAAGGGAACATGCTAATTGACGTGGCTCGCTTGGTTACACCACCCCTGTGCATAGCTGAAGATAAAAACAGCATCTGCATTCACCTCGTCCATAGGCAACAATGTTGAAACGAATGCAATCAACGTGTAGGCAAAGGCCATGTAGCAAACTATGGCAATTAAAGCTGCACAGGCAACGTCTCCAGGCTACATCATCCCTGTCTCCACTACCTAACTGCGCAGGCAAAAGGCGAAAAGACAAATGGGCACCATTCACTTGCGCAGACGGAGTCAGTAGACGGTGGAAATTTATCCGTCGGACTTCCTTTTTACCCGCATAGGCAAGTTGTCCGTGTAGATGGGCCTTCTCATAGCTAGGTTGTCCTTGTAGATGGGATGATCATTGCCCATCCGCGCAGCTAGAATGAAGTGTTTAACCTATGCAACGGTGGACCGTCTTCCACTTGCGCAGTTATATGTGGTTTACCGAATGGATATTGCTCTTATCCGCGCAAGCAAGGTGCTCTTCCTTTACCCCTGCAGACGGGATTCCCTGCCAAACTGAAATCGCGCAAGCATGATCCTGCATAGGTGAGATGCTGGAAGAATGCGCAGATGGAAACCAACCTGTGCAGTTGAAGCTATGCAGTTGAGATGCACGCTAATGAAACTGCATAGTGAATAAAAAAAAATCAGCATCGCCAAAAAACCTGCCGAACCTTGTCTATTTAGAATCCACTTTATCCGCGCAGCCAAAGAATCCCCAAGCATCATGCGCTGCCTGTTTGCGCAAGCAAGGATGCGTTGAAACCAACTTTGTTGTGCAGCTGGATTTCTATTTTATTATTTATCTGCGCAGTGGATGCTGCTTACCCAATGGGTATTGTTATTACCTATCCAGATGAGAATCTTTCACACGTGTAGGCAAGAATGCCCCTTGCAAATAGCGCCCACGCATATATATATATATTTTTTCAGGTGGTTGTTGGCATCCAATGGATAAGACCTTTACCTGTGAGGGGAAAGAAATTTTTCTATGTTGCCGATGTGGCCGCACAGCTGAAATATACGATGTGAGGCTAATGGTAGCAGATGAGTGACTTGGGGCCATCCAGGCTAGTTGAAGCATTTTTTTTAAGCAAAGAAAGGGGTGAAGCTGTTATTCTTAAAACACCCCCAATGGTGGAGCTAGCATTCCCAAAATGCCCCAAATGGTAAAGTTGGACCCATTTCCAAGAATGTCCCCAATGTTGAAGCCGACATCCCAAGAATGCCATAATATTGAAGTTGATATTCCTAAACTATCCCTAGAGGTGAATTTGGACCTCAAGCCTATAAATACCCCTCCTCATGTTTCTAATAAAGATAGAATTTTATTAAGGAGCTTGGAGGAGTTTTCAAGAGATAAGTGTCTCCCTTGACACAAGTGGCCTTTAGCCTATGGTAATTTCTCTAGTGCCTAACGGCATTCTGCCATGGCCCCACCATGGTACACACCTAGGTCCCACCTATATTGTAGTAATGGTGGATCCCATATGATTAGTGGACAATAAAATAATACTAGATTAGATAGTTAAAACACATTAACCCTGATTAAACCCTATATGCCCCATAAATTAGGGAACTAACGACATTATCTTAAATCAATGAAGAACTTTTATTTAACACTAATTATTGTCATTAGTGCTAACCATGATTAGACTTAATTAACTCAAAATGTAATTAGACTTAATTAATGCAACCTGGATCTTTAATCTTTCACAGTATAAATGGTAGAGATTGCTCGCTTTTAGTTTTTCATGTGATATTAGAAAACATCACTTATCAACTCATTTAAAAGCCTAAGTCTAGGACTGAGTTACTAAGTCACAATACACCGAGCTATGACTCACGAAGTCAAACCTTAACAAATACTACTTCCTAATTTATTTAAAAGCTTAAGTTTAGGATCGGGTCGCCAAGTCAAACTTTAGCAAATAACACTCATTAAATCATTCAAAAGCCTAAGTCCTGGATCGAGTCATTGAGTTACGACTAATCGAGTCACTGAGTCAAGACTCATAAGGTCATCCTTAGCAAATACCACTCACTCAGTTACCCAAAGCCTAAGTTTAGGACCGAGTCACTGAGTCATGACTCATCGAGTCAAACCTTAGTAGTATCATTCATCAAAATAGTCAAATCTAGTCAACCTGACCCACACTTCCTAAGCTTTTCATGGGTAATTGAGAGAGTCGAGTTAAACCCAGTTAACTTGGCCTACTCTTCCTAAGCTTCTCATGGGCAATGAGAGAGAGCTAACCAAAACTCACTTAACCTAGCCCACTATTCTTAAGCTTCTCATGGGCAATGAGAGAAATCTAAAATAAACCTAGGTCACCTATTTTTTTCTGGTCTCTTTCAGGTCTAAACACAATAGAGATCATTGGGTTCTAAGTCTTTCTAGGAAATACCAATTGGGTCACAAATCACCTACTGTATCTATGGTTTCTTAAAGTCTAAGCAGTAGAAATCACTCGGGATTACCCAATTGGATCAAGACATCCATTCATTAGGTTGACCTAGTATTCAGTAACCCAGTCTAGAGCCGTGTCATCCTATATACCCATTGACTTAAGGCAATCTCCTAAATATCAAGTCGTCGCAATGTGCTCAATGATTCCAAAGACAACACACATTTATTTTGAAAGAGAGTGTGTTTTATTTTTGGTTCTCTAAGATGCATTGTACTTTTTCTTTTAATCAAGGATTTTCTCCCATTATGGAGATGTAATTAGGACCACTTGTGTTTGAGATATGAATATACAATGTTTTGATGTACACAACAAGTGTAATCTATTAAGGACAATCAATAAAAATAGAAATTGTTTGATTAATTGTAACAAATCTTTATGTTGTTCCTTTTTTACTTTCCTCTTTTTGTACTTGTTAAAAAAATGGTAACCTCAACATGAAACATCCCACCCTTCATCTATAAGGAAAAGTAATACTAATGCATATTTGAGACCTTGTTTTTATGAAACTGACTAAGTTCTTTTGCTCTTGGTAGATCTTTGGTCATTTTTTTGAATTCACTCTTTTTTTAGAAATCACTTTCAATGACTAGATCACTTGCCTTTGGATATCTGCCAGGTGGCAGCTTTGCCATCAACACACTTTAGGACTTTGACAGAAGTGTCTCCCACTCCATTATGGTGCTGACCAGCTTGGCACTAGTCATCTATAAGAGGGATGAGACTCTGATTTTCCCTCACCTAGAGCTACATCGACAGCTTCCAGAACAATTTTGGCAGCACCGAAGGTTGCCCTAATAGCACCATAAGTGACTTCTACTGACTCAACCTCCTCTAATAATGAGGCTAAAAAGAAACATAAAAAGAATAGGAGGTAGAGGAGAAAAATTGTTTCCCCTTATGCTCTTAAGATTGTTGGAGATGAATTTGTCTGCAAAAACACTGCAAACTCCTTCAAGACTGGGAGTACTTGGGTCTTTGCTCCCATAATGTAGAAGAAGGTTATAGCTCTCAACCTCTCTAATGCAATTAAGGGGAGGTAGACACAAGCTCCCTTCAATCCCAAACCTACTGGCCCATTTGGGAGGAATGTACAGATCAAAGCTACTAAGGAACTGGAACAAAGATGATAAAGAAAGGGAAGTCCAAGAAGAGGTCAACTAGCAGATTGACCATTCAAGACAAGAAGAATGGAAACTACCATCTGAGAAGCATATTGTGATAATAAGAAGACCATCCCCATCCCAGGATGAATACTGGAAAAACAATATGTTCACTATTTTAGCCAATGTCTCTTATTCTTAGAGAAGAGAGATCAGGACAGGCACCCTTTAAATGCCAAGCAAGACATCAAAGGTAGGAAAGAGAGAAAAAAGGGCTAATTATGGTAGCCCAAAGAAAAGAGACCAGAGGAAGAGTAATGTGCAACCTGTTAGTGTATGCACCACTTTGGTCGACGGGGACCTGTCACCGACACCACCTAGCTCGCCTCATCAGATAATTATCATGAGGTCAATGGCTAGATCCATGGTGCCTCCCCCAATATTTCATTCTTTGTCAAAGGATGTTGGGAGAGAAGATCAAGTGTCTGAAGAGTCCCACAGGATGGCTTGATCCAAGAGGGGAGGTGTGAATTGGGTTTATGAAAATTCATTACTCAGCCCCTTCGAAGCATTTTCCTCTTTTTGTACTTGTGTGGTACATTTTAAGGTAAAAAATAAAAGTAGTAAAGCATAAGGAAATAAAACAAACACACACACAAATAATACAATTCTTGTAATGATTTGGGAACTTCATCCTTACATCAACTCTTCAAAAAGCACATACTCATTATGCTCTGGGTTCTACTATACCCCATATAATGGAAATACATAGTGTCCCTGACACTCTTCTAGTTTTCATAAGCTCACTAGGAAACTCACCCGTTTCAAATATCACAAGAAAACTTGAAAGTTTTCCCAAGCTCACTACCAACTCACTGGTTTCAAGACTCACTAGCAAACTTGATGATTTTTTAGAGATCATCAATAACTCATTACAATGTGGTTTTCATAAGCTCACCATAAACTCACTAGTTTCTAAGATCACTAGCAACTTGTTGATTTTTTGGAGCTTACTAATAACTCTTTGGTTTTCAATTTAACCAGAAAACTGACACTTTACAAAGTATTACAATAAAGCATAGGGAAAGATATGATGTCTCTCTCTTAGCTCTATGTAATACAAAATACTTCCCATAATGTAAAAATAATGAGCATAAAGATTTGCAGATTAAAGCTTATAAAGAACAGATGACAGTTTAAGCTCTTGGCCTTGGGTGGAAGAATTTACATAAGTTTAAGCACATCTGAGAAGTTATTCCTTCACCACATTTGAATTATTCCACCTTTTCTCATTAAATAGCTTCTTCAAAATCTCGACCATTGGAGAAGATGGGATGTGTTCAATGTAGGATGAGAGCAGCATTGAATGAATAAGACCATTTGAATTTTCTGTTGGGAAAGTGTAGGTCTTTTTGATTTGTCTTGAGCTACTGTATCGCCATTCAGAGAGGAGGATGAGCTGTGTTAAAAGGTATTCCTTACTTGACTCATCACAACCTTGTAAAACTTGCAGTGCTTCTTATTGCTGAAAATGGTAACTGATATAAGTTTGCACAATGACAACTTGAGTATAGATGCCATTTGTATACTTAGTCACATAAATCAATTTTCCTCTAACTAGTCACAGTCTCTCTCTATTTACATTTTTCTTTCATAAGTTGCAAATGAATTCTTTATAGGTTTGTCTGTCAGTTGAACTTTCATAAGAATGATTTTGTCTATTGCAAGTAGCAGAAGAACTTTGAATGATGCAGATGAAGTTGAACTGACTGATAGACAAACTCTTCTTTATCTGCCAAAATTCCTCTAGGGGATTTGCCTGATGATCGATCCTTCATGTATTTATTTTGTCTGTTGTAGATAATAGGCTAACTTTGGGTGGCACTGACAAAGTTGAGCTGAATGATTGATAAACTTTTCCTTCTATATGAATAGACTAAGTGGGATGTTTTTCTTTTGTTCTTTATTATCTGTTGGAAGTGACAGACAAAGTTTGCTCAATCTTGTACTAATAGACGAAGTGTGGTTTTCTTTTTTTGTTCATCATTGTTTGTTGAAGGTACTAGATGAAGCTTGCTTCAAATTGCTCAAACAGATGAAGCGTAGTATTTGTCTGATGTAAGCAATAGATGAAGTGTATTCTGCTTTATCTTAGATGAAGTACTCTTCACATCGCATAGGTTTGTCTATTTAAGCTATAGATGAAGTGTGTTCTGCTTTAACTTAGATGAAGTACTCTTCACATCGCATAGGTTTGTTTATTATAAGTTGTAGATGATTGTGCCTTTTTTTGTTGAAGCCCATTTTGGTCCAAGTACCTCTTTGTCTATTCATCTTTGTCTATGTTCACTGTGTAGCTTCAACTTCATCTTCTACTTTGGACACCTTCAAGTAATAGAAGGGGTTTCTTCTTGCTACTTTTTTATTTCTTCATTCTTTGCTTTATTTGTCATGGCCCAGCTGAAGTTAAATTCCCTTCTTTGTTCATATTGCCTTTTTGTCCTCAGACTAATCCATTCTTCTAACTTTGTTGATCAGATAAAGTTTTCTCCTCTTTTTGCATGATTATTTAGGCAACAATTTCTTCTTTCTTCCTTTATCTGAGTATTTGATAAAGCTTCTTCTTCTTTCTTCATCTCAAACAAGTTTTCTTTGGTTGATGTAGATAGCTTGAGTTTCTTGAACAACTTTATACTCTTCGACTATAGCTTTGTCTTTAACTTCTTGTTTTGCATTTGTCTATTGAAATTTTCTTATTGAGGTTGACAGACAACACAAACTCATTATAGTGCATCTTCAAAGCCGTGTTTGTCTCCCATTGCTTTTGTTCATGTAATCTTCTTTTAGACAACTGCAACCTTGCTTATCTTCACCTTTCTTCTTCATCTTTTTTTCCACGTTCTTCATCAGTTCAACTCTTTTGGAATGTACCAGATAGCTGTGGTAGTTTGTTGCAGATGATTATTATCCTGCACTTGAACTTTTTTGAACTTGCTACATTATTAGCTTTCATATAAATAATATCAGAATGTATTTTATCCTCATGTGATTGTATCATTTTGTAAAGCAAGGTTAATATACATTTTTATTAAATGCATAATATGAAAGCTTAAGTAATTATGGTGCTTAATATGATTTAGCAAATTTATGCTTAGAAGACTAATTAATGTTTATGTTGTGCACACCATGTAGTGAAGACTATATGCCTGTTTAATTAATTATTTATGGTTATTTGTTTGTGTTAATTAATATTTATTAATTCATAATCATACCTATGATTGTTAGAGATTTAAGTATATAAGTTGTATTATCATCAAAATTATATGCAATAATGCTGATAGTGTCTACATCTTCTCACCGATTGATGCACAGACATCAATTTTTCCCAACAATCATGTCTTAAATAGCTGAGGAAAATGCGGCTCCCACCTCCATAGAAGAGATAACGCAATGATTAGAACTGCTTGAGGCTAAAAATCAATGGTTAAGAGAAACATATGCACAACAAACTATTGGCCAAACCACCAATCCTGGCCAACCATCTAATGCTGCATGCCCTCTCAATCTTCCATCCCTAGGAATGGTTATGCCACCAATACCATTTGTCTTTAACCCGCCAAGAGGAGATCCCATAGGACATGATGCCTCACCCCTCACTTCTCCAGTTGCTTCACCTCGACAATTGCACAATATTAATGTGCATGCATAGCCATTTGGTGTGAATATTCCATCACAACTATTTAGCGCAAATGTGCATGCACAAATATACCAAATAAACTCGGATCCCATGGTGCACTTCAACATGAATGATTAGATGGCTCAATGGCAGATAAACTTACCTTCTAAAGTGCCAAACATATATCATTGGCCGTATCCGCTGGAGATCGAGAATGAGTCATTCCCACCAAGCTTTCAGATGATAAGCTTCCATACATTTTATGGAGCTGATAATCACTAGCATCATCTCACCCTCTTTCAACTCAAGATGGGAAACTATGTTGTTTAGAATAATCTCTGCTTGTGATTATTAGGCTCATCACTCAAGGGACCAGCATTCTAGTGGTACTTGATGCTTCCAGCAGGGTCAGTCAAGACCTGGAGTGACATGTATAACTTATTTCTGGCAAGGTTCTTTGTGACTAAAATGGATATCATATTAGCAGACCTGTCCATTATGAAGCAAAGGGATGATGAACTAGTAAAAGAGTTCATCTCTTGCTGGCAGAAGGAAGCTAGTAAATGTGAGACAACCTTAACTGAGAAACAAAGAGTTTACCTATGCCGCAATGGCATTAAGGTCAACCTCACAATCCTAGTAAATGAGTAGATCACCACCTTTCAAGCGTGGGTCAATGAGGCGAGTCGTAAGAAATACCTCCTTTCCCTCTCTAGGAAGAGCAAAGTATGGGATGATAACTAGAAAGAAAGCACTTTCTAGCATAAGAAGAAAGAACCAAAAAGAAGCAAACTGAACATTTTTGTCAACACCACTAAGACCAAAGCTAGTGGTAATGACAAATAGTTAAAGAAAAGGAAGATTTCAAAGCTAAAATACAAGTATCCGGATGAGGAAGTGGTACCAATTCTATTGGGGCTAATTCAAATAGGGAATATAAAGCTACCAGAACCCCTGTTCTCAGCAGAGGCATATAAGATGAACCATCCCCTATACTGTTATTACTATTAGGGCATCAATTATCCGATAGTTAAATGCAGAACAGTAAGAAGAATAATCAAACATTGCATGAAGAGTGGAATAATTACACCAAAGAAGGATGCATAGGCGATATCCAATAACATATCGGTAAAAGAAATTCCCAATTTAGCAATGCTGGAATAAGAATTTGATCATCGATTTCCTAAAACCTCTAGCTAAGAGGTACAGAAGGAAGTCATGGTTGATGATGAAGGTTGGGATCTTATCTACCCAAAAGACATCCTAGAAGTTCCGTCGATGAGATATAATGGATGAAAACGCCAGGCTAAACATGCAAAGTAGAAAGAAATGGAAGAGTTTTTGAATGATTTATTTCTATATCCCGAAAGAATACATTGCTAGCCATCATGGTTCCAACCATACATAATTGGGGATTACCTCCAGCCCAAGAGGCTTAAATCCTTCTATAAGAAAATGACAAGAAAAAAGAAGAAAAGAGTCTACCTTGATCAAGGGTGCCTAGAGCTCTATGCTTGGGAGCCATTATCGCCACTTTTGTCAGCTGCAGACAAAGTATGGGCAATATTTTGGGACAACTTGCCAGACTTGGGAATTATGAATAACCCAGGCTCTGTTGAGGATGATCTATTTGAATATCCAATAGTGGCATCTTGCTATCATGTTGGCGAAGGTGAGGCCTCCATAAGCTAGTTAAACAAGAACAAGAACATTCTCGTAGAAGGCATGATCTCCAAAGAGAGCACTAATGTTAAGGGTTCACCATATTCAATATTGGTGATTCGCCAGCCACACATCTCCTCTGCTATGTTGATGAGTATTGCGGAGAAAATTCAAATCTTGCAAAGATGCATCAAAATTTTAAAAACTCACTTTCCTCTGAAGTGAAGAAGAGCTAGTTCCAAACTCCAGCAGTACAAGGTGCTAGAGAGTGGGTCCTTCTATAGGATATGTTCTTGCTATGCTTCCTTTTCAAAAGAAAGGAAGGGATCATGAAGTCTCTTATCAACTAGGAGTGACATTTCGGCGAAAGTACGGCTAATTATGCTCACAAATGGAGGGACACTGCTTGGAGTGATCCATAATTGCTTGATTGGCTGAAGGTAGAAGAAATCCATCTTTGCTTAGTAAAAAGGGCTTATTTTCAACATCCAATAGCGTCTAACTTCATAGAGGCCTTTAATCAAGCCGAAAAGAAGAATATAAGGGCAATGGATGCCCCACTAAAGGAACAATATTCATAGAATCACACATTACGAGGATCCTTGGATACTTACACTACATGAAGGCCCCTATTTTAATGATAGTTCCAGAAACTAATTAAATCCAT
Source organism: Pouteria campechiana (assembly GCA_036873735.1). Lineage (NCBI taxonomy): Eukaryota > Viridiplantae > Streptophyta > Magnoliopsida > Ericales > Sapotaceae > Pouteria > Pouteria campechiana. The sequence continues at coordinate 35,813 of JAYJMB010028827.1, read as the reverse complement.
TACTTAGGGTGGCCCATGATGAAGTTATTTAAAGAAGGCTGCAATGCTGCAATCAGACACTTATTCTAGTATCAAGCCTTAGTGCGGAGATGTCCTAGAACGAGGCATATGCGATTAGGAGCTTCCCATTTTCATTAGCTAGTAATAGCCATGCCCTAAAGTGGTTCTCAACATTCCTGGCTGAATCATTCAAATCTTGGGATGTGTTTGCTGAAATATTCATACATAGATTTCATTATTACACCTCTTAGTTCTCTAAGGCACAAGTGCGAGAAATTCATTTTCTTGAAGGGGAATATCTTTATGATTTTGCCTTGAGAGGGTGCAATATTCACCTTTATTGTCCCGTATTACGAGAAGAAAGATGCATAATATGAGAATGCATTATTGCATTAGGAAAGGCTTTTTCATTATCCAAAGAGGTACCTACTTCATTCCCTGGACTACTTAACCTACTATCCAAGAACTATCAAAACCTATGGAGGTATCTTGCAACATAACCAACATCATGCCAAATGAAGAGAATGCTCCACAAGAAGCATCTGAGTCCCCTGAAACAATTGTCGATCTGAGAAAAACACAACTTAGGACAAATGAAAGGTGCCAATGTAAGAAGAGCCTGTGCCTAGAATTCCTTATCCCCCTGTTGAAGAAAGGAAAGCTCCAGAACTAACAAATAAATCAGATTATGATGTCCCTTGACAAGACTGAGCATATATGATACACTTCAGCTCTCTAAAGAGTCTTAGCAAGTGCGCATAAATTTATTGGTAGATGAGTCCGTCAAGGACCTATACCTCATAGAGGTTGCTAATATAATTGAATACAACTAAACCGTCACTTTCATAGATAATAACTTATTACTTGGAAGTACAGAGCATAATCATTTATTATTTATAAGTGGCGATTTAGCAAGAGAATGGATTAACTGCATTATATTGGATCCAGAATCTGCGGTGAATATTCTTTCACTCAAAGTACTGAAGCATATCTTGATGTGCACATCCGTTCTCAAAAGCAGCACTAGTGATTTAAGTCGCAAACTAAGAGAGTCAGAGGACTATGGGGACTATAACTTTGAGCCTTGATATTCAAGGATTTCTTACAAAAGTCAATTGTCATGTCATTAATGCGCCAATCTCCTATAACCTATTGCTTGAAAGGCCATGGTTGCACCAATACCAAGTTGTGGCATCCACAGCATACTAATACTTTAAGTTCTACCAGGATGACATAATGCAGCGCATATCAGCTGATGTACAACCCTTCATAAATTTAGAGGCATTCTTCTCAGAAGCACAATACTATGAGCTAGCACCAAATGAATAGGAGCAGCCAAAAGAATTGGCCAAGCCGACCTTGGATAGAAGGAAACAATCTTTTATTACCAAAAGATAAGGATCCACATCACAAAGATCCTCATCACAGGTTATACCTCCATAGGCAGTTTCGTTCCTAGTGGTTTTGCCACCAATGTCTTCGCGCTTTAAAATTGCGACAAGTGTCTCACAAGAAGACAAGTTAAAACTCACAAAAGAGTTAGAATTGCTCCAAGTAGACAATGATGATGAAGAAATGTCTCCGATTTAGCATTCACAACCATTACAGCACCTGGTCACTCTTACTCCAGCACCAAATCTGCCAATTCAGAATGTATTCAACTGGGGGCTAGTTGTGATTTTCTCAATTCTATAATCTTTTGCTTTCTAGGCTGGGATGTCAATGCTGAGACTACTTGGAAGAGGACATGAAAGAGGATGGTCAGGCCTTCAATGGGCAGGGGGCAAGCCATACCCCCACCAGTTGGACTTTATGAGAATCAAGTCGCTAACTCTTTGCGAGCTTATATGTCGCCACAACCAGTACCAGTTGAGAACACTCGGTTCCTAATCAATACTCTAGGCTCAAGGCACACAACCATTACTCCTTTAATATTGTCACCTTTAGTGCTAAGCTACTCTCAAGTAGTCTCAAAACCAATACAACCTTTGTGTTTCAAGATCAAAACTGGGAGCACAAATCAAGTGAAGCAAGAGGCATCGTCCAATCTTAGCACCAAAACTAGCAAATGAGAAATTGGAGGAGGAAAATTATAATCCATGTTGGTCAAGTTCAATTGGCCATTGACTCGACTGACTGAATAAGAAATCATTCAGGGTAAAGAACCTAAACCACAATCTTAAGCAAAAAAATGAAGATTAGTATTCAAAGAGATGGGCTTGCCCTATGGACAATATCATACTTTTGATCTTCTACCCAAGAAATTTCTGTCTACAAAAAGTTTTCAAAAATTCTGTAGGGGATGCAGAAGGATGATTGACCTCCTTGGCATTTATCTCAATGAACCTTATATGTCGACAACTGGTCCACTCATCCTGGTTCTGATCAAAGAAAAATTAAAAGGTCTCCAGTATCCAAGGGATCAGATAGGTCTTGGTGCGGACGATGATATTGAAATAGACAATGATGAGGAGCATACCTCGGATTGCTCCTATGTGCATATCAGGTCGATTGTCAGTCCCACTATGCTAGATTGTCAGTCAATTCCTACTAAGTCCAAGATATCAAAAACGTCATCTGCCCTATTAACAATTATACATTGCTATATGGTTTCCACCTTTCACCATGCATCAACAAAAGAGGAAGAATCTAAGTCCGATGATAAAGAATCAGAAACAAATTTGGAGGGACTTGATGATACAGATGACAAAAAGTTGTTGATGACCCATTCATTACCAAATCAAAATCAGAAATGGTGAGTGGAACTCATGATGACAAGGCGCATGAGCTAGATCATGAGTCAAAACCTGATCATTCAGAGGAAGAAGAAGACAATGACTCTAATTCTTTCTTAGAAGAAATAACCTATGGCATAGCCCCGCTAGGATTAAAAGATGGTGGACAACCAACAATTGATGAACTCAAAGAGTTCAACTTTGGTACAGATGAAGATAAGCACCTTACCTTCATCACCAAATCTTTGCCAAAATATGAAAAGTAATCGCTAATGGATCTTCTCAAGGAATTCAAAGATGTTTTTGTATGGACATACTCTGAAATGTCTATCTTAGATCTGGATATTGCTATGCATTCTTTACATATCTCTACAAGTAAGTGACCAGTAGAGAAAGCACTAAAGAAGTTCAGACTTGACTTGGAGCAACAAATCATTAATGAGATCAATAAGTTACTGGAAGCAAACTTTATCTAAAAAATCAAGTTCCCAAGATGGATCTCTAGTGTTGTTCTAGTAAAGAAAAAGAATGAGCAAATCTGAGTTTGTGTTGACTTTTACAATCTTAATGAATCTTGTCTAAAAGATAAGTTCTTGCTACCATAAACAGAACTCCTTATCAACAACACATCTCTCTATGACACATTCTCATTCATGGATGGTTACTCTGGTTATAATCAAATCAAGATGGTACTAGCAGATGAGGCTTCCACTATATTTCACACTCCAATGGGCATCTTTTACTATAAAGTTATTTCATTTGGATTAAAAAATTGAGGAGCTATTTACCAAAGAGCTATGAAAGTTATTTTTCATGACATGCTCTACAAACATGTTGAATTCTATGTTGATGATTTTGTGGTAAGATCCAATGGTCATGATCAACACCGTGAGGATCTACACACTATCTTTGTATGGCTCAAGAAAACAAGCTATGCACGAACCCACTCAAATGAGGATTTGGAGTTGGGTCAAGCAAGTTCTTAGGATTCATTGTCCATCATCAAGGAATCGATATGGACCCATAAAAAGTGAAGGTCATCAGAAACATGCCTCCCCCAAGGAAAATAGATGATCTAAGGAGTTTGCAAGGCACTATCTTATATTAGAAGATTTATAGCCAATTTAGCAGGAAGATATCAGCATTTCACCATCTACTAAAGAAGGATGTGGCCTTTGTTTGGGACGAAGCTTACCAGAAAGCCTTTGATACCATCAAAGAATTACTCCGCAACTCACCGGTTTTGGCTGCACCAGCTAAAGAAAACCCCTTATTTTGTACATCTCTATGAGTGAGCAATCGCTAGGGGCATTGCTTGCACAAGAAAATCAAGATGATAAGTAGCAAGAGTTATATTATCTTAACCATTAGTTGATCGATACAGAATGCAATTATTCTTTGATCAAAAAGACATGCCTTGCATTGGTGTTTGCCGCCCAAAAGTTAAGGCATTATTTCCTCTCTTGTGAGATTCAATAATTTCTAAAGCAGATCTATTCAAGTTTTTGATCACTTGTCCCATCGTCTCATGCTATTAGGATGGTTGGCAAAGTGGTCATTGTTATTATCAGAATTTGACATCACCTTTATCCCACAAAAAAAGGTGAAAGGACAAGTTTTGACTGACTTTTTGGCAGCACACCAAGTTAATGAAGAAGTCATTGTGTAAGAAGATTTGTCAAATGAGGAAGTATTCATTGCACAAGTCAATACTCCCTGGTAGATGTACTTCGATGGTGCTGCCAAAGCTGTTGGTGCTGACATTGGAATTATCTTCATCTCACCTTAGAAAGATATCCTTCCATATTCTTTCTACTTAGGAAAGAATTACACCAACAATGAAGTGGAGTCTAAGGTATTGGTCTTAGGACTTTAGATCGCCCTCAACTTTGGGGTTATAAAATTAGACATTTTTAGTAATTCGGAACTAGTAGTTCGACATTTAAGCACTGAATACGAGGTTTGTCAACCCAGTTTGCACTGATATTATGATATCATGCAAGAGTTATTAGATTAGCTCTTTCAAGTTAGCATTGGGCATATCCTAAGGACTGAGAATACTATCACTGATGCTCTAGCAAATTTAACAACTGCTCTAGCCATTGCCAAAGGCCAAGAAGTCATTCTTAAAGTTGAGCAACGAAGCCACATTCTCGATTCATATGATAAGGAAACTACTATGCAAGTAGAATTCATAGCTTGCATAGAATTGATAGTGGATGATTGGTGAACCCCATATATTGACTAGCTATAATACAGAATACTCCCAGAAAACTCGTAAGAAAGATTAGCTCTAAGAAAAAGAGCTACTTGATATGTGTATTATAATAATACACTGTATCGTCAGGCATATGATAGACTCTAGCTCCGTTGTCTTAATGGTGAAGAGATTCAATATGTACTCATGCAAGTGCATTCCAACGAATGCAGTGGGCATTCGTCTGGTGACAGATTATATAGACAGATCAAATGCCTAGGATACTATTGGCCTACTATAGTTTCAGACTCACTGCAATTTGCCAAATAATGTCTCCAATATCAACTCTATGGGGATATCCGGCACATACCACCTTCAGAATTGGTACCTACAAGCATCTCTTGGCCATTTGCATGGTGGGGATTTGATATCATTGGTCCAATCAATTCTTCCTCTTCCAAGGGATATGCATACATCTTGGCTACAACTGATTACTTCTCCAAGTGGACTGAAGCTAACACATGTAAAAGAGTCAGAACCAAAGAATTAATCTAGTTTATCAAATTCAAGATTGTGTATCGATATGGTAATCCATGCTAGATCACATCAGACAATGGCACTACATTTAAGAATGAGAAATGGAGAAGTTTTGTCGAAAGCAAGGCATCAAACATGTGTTCTTACACCACATCATCCACAAGAAAATAGACAAGTAGAAGCATTCAACAAAGCAATCCTAAGGATTATGAAAAGAATGACAGATAAGAATAAGCGACAATGACATCTCAAATTACCAAAGGCGCTTTAAGCCTATCGCACCACTCACTGAACAGCAACCAATGCAACTCCATATTCTCTAGTATTTGGGGCAAAGGTGGTCTTACTTTTGGAAGTATAATTGCTATTGCTAAGAGTTGCAACGCACTCAGGTTTGACAACGGATCAACAAGCCAAGTTGCGATTTGAGGAACTCAATGCTTTGGACAAAAAGCGGTTCCAAGCCAATCAAAGAATTGATTTATACCAAGCTCGCATTGCCGAGGTATATAACCGATTGTTTAAACACCAAGCTTACAACTCGAATGATTTAGTTCTCAAATTAAGGACTGAAATAATGGTGAGTGGCAGATTAATTAACAAATTTGAACCCAAGTGGGAAGGACCTTATGTTGTACAAGAGGCTTATGTCAATGGTTCATATCAGATTATAAATAGTAATGGTATAGGAGAATTACCCATTAGTGGGCATTTCTTAAAATGTTACTATGCATGAGCTAGAAGGGAGCAAACATTGGGGGCATTTGCTCCCCCTTTCTAATCCTTGCAAATGTTCCTAAAGCAATTTGATCTATATACAAAATTCAAATCATTGTTATGTATGAGCCGGAAGGGCAAAAACGCTGGGGGCATTTGCTCCTCCTTCTTTATTCTCTACAAATATTTTTTAAGCAATTTGATCAACAGGAAAAATTGAAATTATCATGCAGTCGACAAAAAAAAGAGAGAAACATGTCAAGAAATCTAGCGTTATGAGAAACAGGTGCTAAAATTCAACATTCATTAAAATATGAGTTTCTTATATATAGAAGGAGTTTACAAATGAGTTAAAGTAGTTAATATAGACTTCTTTAGAAAGTTGAACTGCTCATCTGCCATCTTCAATGTTTGAGCAGCTTTTGGGTTCACAATTAGAGATGACTTCAACTCTATTAAAGTCTCCTCGGTTATCATCACTTCTTGTTGGGAAGCGGCCACTTCTTCCTCCAAGTGCTTGATAATCTCTAAACCTTCAGCTTCCTCTTTCTCCTTGGAAGCAACAAGAGATTTTTTGAAAGATAAATGATGGCTTAGCTAGTGAAACTCCCTCCATAGGGCTTCAAGGCAATCTCTGTTTGTTCTCACATTTGCTCTCAAAGAGGTCAATTTTGCTTGAAGAGAGGAGAGATGCTTTGAAGCTATATTCATGGTTGATGATTTCTCATCAACCTAAGCCCGTATATCCTAAAGTTCAACTACCTTGGCAGCGATGACTTTAATAGAAACTCTCGGGATAGCATCTAACTCAGCCTATGCCTATGCTTGTTGAAAAGACTCTAGTTTCTGAAAAATGGCTGATAAGTAGCAGATGTCATTGCCCAGCCTTTCTATACCTTCAGCATAGAATAGAAAATGATCTTTCAACTTTGCAATTGCATCGGACGAAGAGGCTCTCTGTAGTGATCTAACAAAGTCAAAATAAAAAGATCAGACTTCATCCTCTAAGTCTACCTGCTGAACCTTACTTTACTCCTTTGTTGCCTTGATACAAGCTGAAAACATGTAAAGAAAATCCTCATCGAGCAAAAAATAAAAGCAACATGTCGATGCTTCAGGTATCTCCCTATCTAGTTTGTAAGTGCTATCACTAATCTATTGCAACACCCTTGGAGCAGAGGAAAAGGCTTCATCTGTTACATGATCATCTTCAATATCAAGAGTGGCTTTGTCCGCATATCCTTCAGGAACAACTATGGAAGCAACACCCTCCAACGGGACCTCTATCGAGGTAACCTCCTCTTCAATTGAAGGTTTTACCAAATGAAGAAGATGTAAAGATAATAGAGAAAGAGAAGAAGGAATGTCACCAAGATAATGAATGACTTCATATAGATTGAATAGATTGGGTGATGATTCCCTCTAGTCTTCTACTAATATATTAGCCACCTCTGGCTGATTGGCATGCATCTCCATAAGAATCACTTCAATAGTAACAGCTTTATTACCTCCCCTCTCAGCTTTCTGCTCATCCATAATGCCCTTAACTATAGTAACATCTTCCACTAACTACTCTGGTACCTCAATAGGTCTAGAAGATGATGGGGTAGAATAAAGTGTCACAGAAGGAAACACGCTCTCAGGAAGTGGTCGTGGTACTTTCTGACTTACTTTAGTCTTCTTCCTTTGTTCTGTGGTGGAGCTCTTGGAAATAATTTTTCTTTTTGCAAAACATGAGCCTCTTCATAGGCTACCACCTTCTTACTCTTTTTGATAGTTAGAGCAGGAACCTCTTCATTAGTTATCATCTTCTTGCTTTTCTCGATAACTGGAGCAGTAACCTCTTTACTTGCTACTACCTTTTTGCTCTTTTTAATAGTTGGAGCAAAAACCTATTCACTAGCTATCACCTTCTTACTCTTCTTGATAACTAGAGCAGAAACCTCTTTACTTGCTATTGCCTTTGTACTCTTCTTAAGGGCTAAAATTGGAGGAGCTACTTCATGACATGAAACTGAACTCTTGGTCACTTGGAGCAAGAACCTCTTTACTTGCTAACCTTTGCTCTCTCACTCTGCTTCACAGCAACACTACTAGATTCTGCCCCTTTCTTCTAGGATGCAGAAGTTCTTAGAGGAACTAAAGCCCGAGAGCCCTATCATAGAATCATACTGGAGTACAATCTACCAAGTATCGTTCCAACCCTACCTCTGCATCATCTTTTGCTTTAGTTAATTCCTCTCTTAAAAGAGGCATGCTGATTGGTGCAATTTTCTTAGTGTAAGCTAGAGGGACATAAGGAGCCAACTCAGAAATTACCTCCTCAGGATTTACCGACTATATTCCAATATCTTCACCTATGGGGTATATTTGCTCACCATAACCCCACCACCCAATATGACTGCGATCAATGCAATAAATATTCTGACAAGGATGACATTCATCTAATCGTAAAACTCGTTATGGAAAAGTGGCTGGCCTCTCAAAATTCATAGCCCATTATGCCCCTAAGAAGATATCTTTGAGCATGTCAAGTACAAAGAGGATATTAACGAACGGTAAGCAAATAAACTACAATTAGGAGACATCTCCCTATTGATTTTGCCCCCATTGCTATTATACCACTAAGCATAGTCCTTGGTCATATGGAATCTTCTAGCTGGACCAAGCAAGAAGATGTCATAATCACGAAACGCAGAGGTAAAATGGAATGATAGTGAATACCACCAAGTTGGACCAACTCCTATTATACGCTTTTCTCGTGATATAAACATAATGCGACCCAGCATTTCTTGGTCATAACCAAACTATAACCAAACTATCTGGTAAACCAATGCGGGAAATATGGCTCAACCCAATACCTGGAGCCTTCTTGAAGAGGAAGTAAGCAAGCTTGCAAAGAAATGATGAAATCATTAACCTTGTCAAAGGTTTCATCCATGCCTTTCACTTCAAACCTCAAAGGAATGTTGACTGAAGAAAGCAAAAACATCTCCTGGGAAAATTTGTACGGCTTCACTAACTAATCTCTCACTTCATCAAATCTTATATTCCTGAAAATGACAATCAGGAACTTCCACAATAATAAGCCTTTACTAGGCAATTGAGTTGGCAAGTCAACCCTATAAATCTAGGGGAAATAAAGTTGTAACCAAGCTATAAAGAAATGGATTAGGAAGTAAGTGGTGCATCTGACTGACTCAGAACAATGTAAGACCATATCGTCTAGCTCGCGATAGATGTCGCACAATACACGAGGAGCCATGGATAGTCTCTTACCTTCTATGAGTTAAAGAACTGACATTAAGCATAAGGGGTTGATGCAATGATTATGTGCTAATGAATGACAGATAATAACAGGAAGCCACAACATTAGGAATAAGACTAATTCCTATTCTAGGGTGATATCGCTCAGAAGAGCTTCATTAGCCCAAATATTCCATTTGGCTCAATCTTCAAATGCTGGCATCTGATATCTTTGAACATTGAGATTGGAAATCCTTTCAAACAATTCTGCCCAACCTATCCAAGAAAGCTTAGTGCCAAACCATCTTAACTTACTCATTATATTCAAGACGCGATAACCTAAGCTGCTTTCTCTAAAATCCTCATTCGATGGGAGGTACAAGTCAAAAGGCTTCCTGATGATATGTAACCGACAAGCGACATTGAGATCATATAGTGTGATGCTCATTTCACCATAAGGAAAATGAAAAGAATTGGTTGTCAGAGACCAGAATTGAATAAAGTCACACATGGCCTTCATGTGTTGATGAAATGGATTGTGAGTGCAAAGAATCACGTCATAAATGCTAGCCTAATAGAGGGCGCTTTTGTGCACTACCGCTATATGCTCTGCCCAAGGTTTAAAGAAATTATTCTTTGGTAAACCACCCTTGAGTTGGCCTCTTTCACCATTAGTAACAAATTTATAATCCTCAAGAATTGTTGCCCTTTGGCTAGGGGTCTCCACAAAATATTCATGAGAATCTAACATCTCTTTGATGGGAGATAGGAAATAACCATCAAAGTGGTCCTTGTCATCATAGTGTGCAAAAGCATTAGCAGATAGGTAAGCACTCTTAACATCTTTTATATGCATAAAGCAAAGTTGAGAGAGGAGAGCTAAAGGACTTTCTCGACTCTTTATGTCTATCATGGAAAAGTAACATATTAGAGAGTGACTCGGGATGTCACTATCAAAACCAGGAAGTTTTTACTTTGGGAGCTTCACGTTCAACCAAATAAAGAAACTCTTGTCTATCTCCTTAACCTGATAATAACAGATAGCACTTTGAAGGTGAGGGTTACCACCTTTCTTTTGCTTCTTCCGTTTTTGCTACGATTGGTGTTATGACATCATAGGAACTCTCCCTTGGCACTAGGCTACAACATGAACTTCCTCTTGGCATGGTGGTGCAATAGGAACTTCCTCTTAGTGTGCTAGCACAATAGAACTTTCCCTTGGCATGGTGGCAAAGTAGAAACTTCCTCTTGGTATTGTGATGTAATAAAAATTTTCCCTTGGCACTGGGTTAAAACATGAACTCCCCTTTTCACTATGATCGAACAAGGATCTCTCCTTATTTTAATCCATCTTATGATATTCTTAGCATTAGATGAAGGAATCGCTTCAGCGATGAGAGGATTTGGAACAGAACTATCTTCCATAGAGCAGGTTGATGTTGCTTCATCTTCTAAATGATCATTTACATCATGCTCTCTTGTAGAGATTGAATCAATATTGCAAGGGACATAGCTAGACTCGTCTACTCTAATGGGAGAATCATCAAAGTTCACACAATCAATCAAACCAACGAGGGATTGAGAAGCCACTTTACTGTGAGAATCCATACCTGTTAAAAATGTGTTGTCAAAATAGGCCTTGAGTTTTTCCCATGAATATTGGACTTATTTCATGAATTTTGAGTTTACTTCATGAATTTTTGAGAATTTTTCAACATAAATAAGAATTTTTGTGAAATTTTTAACAAAATCATGAATTTTTGGAAATTTTCCAACAAAACCACAAAATTTTGGAATTTTTCAAAAGCAATTATGAATTTTTAGGATTTTTTCCTACAAATATCATGAAATTTGGGCAATTTTTGGTCATCCATCAATTTTGGAGTTCAAAATAAAAAAAATAAAATCAAAAATCATTTTTAGGTTTTCAAAAAAGATATAAATAAACGAATGATTGAGATGTTGGGCCGTTTAGAAGGCCCATTGGTCGTTGGACTTGTTCACCAACTGGGCCGCACCAGAAATGAGCTAGTTGTACCATCATTAGGCCCATTTGGGCCCCTCCCATTCAGCCAAGCGCCTGGGCTTTGTGGTCTAAAGCCAACCCGCCCATGCTCCTTCGCTAAGAAACTATCTAGGCATGTTCGCCAACAGCCCACTTGGGCTCTCCCTCCACTGGGCTCTACCAGCAGTTGGACCACATGCCAGCAGTAAACTCGGCAGCGGCAACAACGAGCTCACACCAGCACCTAAGTTTCCTAGTTTTTATTCTTGCTTGGGTTGTGTCGTTCAGGGGCTGTTAGGCTTATTTCCTACAATAGCTAGGTTGAAAATTTTGAATCCCCAAATAAGAATGAAGTCATTTTTGTTGTTAATTGATAACAGACCCTCTTTCCCTTCAATGGGTCTAGTCTGAAAAATGCATCTTCTTCTTCAACAAAGGTGGGTTTTGACATTATGGTTATTGCCCAGAAAAGTGACTGCGTTTTCCATTACAGCAATGCATGAAAACAAAGGAAACAATAATGGGGAACAGATTATCTGACCTTAACCAAAAAGTTACCAAGTTGCAGAAATTTTGTTGAGAACGACGATGAACAGGAAGTCCTCGACAGCACCAAGATGTGGCAGAGGATTGTGGTGTTTAGAATGCCAACCTCCTCCTTTCCCCTTCCAACAGAAACGGGAAGCAGAAGTATTTTTGAGTTCTAAGAGAACCTATTTTTGAGTTCTAAGAGAATCCGTTAAAGAAGTTGATGAACCGCAAGCTCGCTAAAGCTTTGAAACCGTGTTTCTATTTGTAAAACTAGATAAGACGGTGCCCCTTATAAAATCCCAAAATAGAAATTTTATAGGCCTTTTGATGGGTTTTCCAAACAAGGAAACAACGACTATGGGTCTTAGCGGAAAGATCAAATGGCTGAACTTTCATCAGTTAACCGTTGGAACCTGACAAATGGTCACATTTTTAGGGAATTGATTACAAGGCTACCCGGAGTTTGGTGAAACAAAGAATTGGTGAATATCCTTCTGCCGTCATTTTTCAAGCTCGATAACTCAACGATGCCTGCCACCATGCCTGCGTAGCCCACGCAGTTACCCATGCCCACAGCCACCGGGGGCATTTGTTGGGATTTAAATAAATTAACGGCAGGAATAATTCATGGGGCCATTTCCAAGTTTTAAATAAACTGTTTGTGATTGTTTTCGATGTTGCTTGATGAGGCTCAAGTACTGATTATTGCAATTCAATTCAATAGCGCATCCGAAACGGCGCAATCTTCGACGGCGAGACCGAAGAAAATGCAATAAACAAATGTACGGAGATATGGATTGTGAGATACCCAACTGAGCCGTTTGACATAGAGCCCACTTCGGATGCATCACAGGAGAAAATCTCCAATGCGAATATTCTTGAGATGGTTTTTGGATATAGATCTTTGTGTTCCAAGTTCCCTGAGCCATTCATGTTAGAAACCGGACACCTAATTGTTGCCAAACATGGATACAGGGGATTTCTCAGTGTGTTGGATACATTCAGAGATGAGAACAGCCGCTTGGTACCCATATCTGACATACACCTAGTGTGGCTGATGCACATGAGCTTCCCATGTAGATATGAAGAGGATATGAAGGGATTTGAAGAGGATCTATGGGATGTCTCGGATGCTAATGTGAACAGGAAATACAAAAGACTGGAACACGGATTCTTGCTTGAGAACAGTCTTCAAGAGTTGCATGTGCAATGGGGCTGCTTGAAATGACTCCCCTAGGGAGAATAGGCTGGTGTGCTTCATTGACGCCACCTTGCATTTAGCTGCTTATTGTTGGCGTCAACTTCACTTTTCTTTTCTCGAAATTTGCATATGAACTAATGGATGAAACCTAAGTGTAATAACCCATATCAAATTTAATAAGAGATTTTTGTCTTTTATGCTTATGTGGCAAGAGTGGAAATTTTGACCGTTGACCAATTGACCATAGATTTTGAGATTTAAAAGATTTATTTTGTTATTTAAATTTTAGCAATCTGTGTAGCTTTGATGGTTAGAGACATGGTCAAAAAGAGAAGAGGTCAAGGGTTCGATAGCGTGAAATTTTATAATTTTACGACTTTATTTTTTCTTTTTGAAAAAGTGGGACCCACAAGAGGATAAGCCTTATCCACATCCTCCCTTATCAACAAATTGAGAATTTGTTACGTAGATAGAGTTCTAATCGAATTACATAACAAGAGAAAACCCTCTATAAATAGCCATAAGGGGTTTCCCAAAAGAGAGGAGAAACCTATTGCCAAGGAAAGAGGAGGAGGAGGGAGATTCTAGATCAAGAGCTGCGGTTTTTCTAAAAATCTGTAAGTAGAAATATTTTATTTTACATTAATTAGATTTAAAGAAATTAATGCAAAAAGATTTTTTTTATGCATCATTAAGATCATTATTTTGATGCCTTAGATTTATACATGCATTTGATTTATTTTATCAATGCATAGATTTAATTAAGAAAGTATGTTAATTTAGATTTTTGTATAAGTTACCATGCTAGATTTATTGAGATTAGAATACATGATTTATATGCATTAGATTCAGTAATCTTAGATTTTTATCATGTTAAGAGAGATTTAAGAATTTAGAACTGCAATCTATCATGGCCCACCGGCCCAACACGGCCCGACCCGACTGGCCCCCTGGCCAGCCAGATGACAGCAACGGACGGCGTCCGTCGCTGACGGCAGCGAACGGCGACGGCCGGCGCTAACGGCGGGGAACGCGGACGGCGATCCGGCGCAGACGGCGGCAGCGAGGGCGGGCGACGGCGATGAGGGTGGTGAGGCAGACGGCAGGCGGTGGGTTTTCTTCTCCTTCGCCGGCAGTAATGGCGGCTGCAGCGTGGGGAAGAAGATGGGAAAACCCATCAGAAGAATCCGATTCTTCGGAATCAGAGATCCAGAGTCAAACGCCAAGATTTTGCCGCCGATCAGATGAGAAATCATCGTAGAGACGATAGAGATGGGTCGCGGTCGACGAACGGCCAGATATTTGAGATGGAGATCAGAGATTTCTGATCAGATTTTGCCCAAATCAGAGGGCTAGATCAGACGAAAGAACGGCCAGGCCGTTCCGGCCTTGGCCGGCCGGTCAGATCTGGCCGGAACGCACGAGTTCGGCGTGTCCGAACCCATCAGACGACGCACACCGTCAGCAGCAGAGCCGACGGCAGACGGCGCGTCAATGGCAGGCGGCGGCGCGTGTCGTCGGAAGATGGCGACGGCGAGATGGCTGGCGGCGACGCACGGCAGCGGCAGCAGCCATGGCCGCCGGATGCGTGCGCGCGAGGAAGAAGGGAAGGGGGAAACCCTAACCCTAGAAATTTTGAGACGGCCAGAAACAAATGAGATGTTTTGGGGTCCATAGATGTCAGATTTTAACGATCTTATAGTCGTTTTCCACATTTTCGAACGTTCTGGATTCGATGAACGGATCAGATTTTCCAAAAGATGACCAGATCATGAGATTTTGTGTGGACAGATTTAAAGGGCTTAGATTTTATCCCTTAGATGATCAGATTGGTCCACTAGAATTTTCATGAGATATTCATTCCTATGTAATCTTTGTGATTCATGGGTTAGATGATGATTAATCAAGAGAGATTAACTCGATTCATGAGTCAGATGATGATTAATCAAGATACACTTTTCAGAATTTTTGTCCTTTCATTTTGGGACATCCCGATCTCCGTTTTGGACGATTAGATAGTTGTTTTTAGAGTCTTTGGACCTTCCAGACACATTGGATGGGTCAGATTTTATAAATTATGGCCAGATCTTAAAGTCTGATTTGACAATAACCAAGGGCTAAGATTTTTCTTCCCTAGACATGAGGTGATGGTCCATCAAACTGGTCAGATATTTTCCAGAGTTATATACCCAATAGATGATAAAGAAAAATTGGGTTAAGAGATTATAATAATAAGAGGAATACCAGATGTACTGCTTGTGTAGATTTCTTTGTTAACACACGTACTAAGATAAATTTCTGCTTACTGAGTTTTATACTCACTCTTTTCATTTCCTCTTACAGATGGTCCATTCAAAGAGAAGTAAGGCTGAAATGGAAGATTGCTAGAGAGATTTTACTTAAATTATTTAGTTTTTATCATTTATGTTAATGAGACATATGGTTTTATTTAGACATGCTTCAAAGATTTATTGTACTTGAGATGTAATAGACTGAATTAAGAATTTTATATTTTAATTCATTTTTTACTATTTTGTTTACTTGTGTCTTGTCGTGGTGCATTTATTCATTCAAGTGTGGTAAATCTTGAGAAAACCCACCATACTGCCAGCGTGGCATTGCCATCCTGGGGTGGGTCGTCACACTAAGAATCCTGCGAATTGGATCCAATACCGAAACAATGATTCTCCTTCTCCAACTACACCCAGATGTCAGCTTTTTTGAAATCCTTGGCGATCTTTGTTGATGGATTAGGATGCCGCGGAAGGTTGCTGTTGCTTCCTTCAGACCACCATGCTCTGGCAGCGTTGCAGAACGGTAGGGCACATTATGGTCATGGTCAACATTGCAATCAATAGAATATGACCAAGCAAATTAACCGTAATGATGTGAAATTTTCACTCACTACACCTGCATTCGCCTGGTCGTGCAGACTGAAACGCGGGCACCTGACCGGTCACACAAATTACCCAAAGCATAGTGAACATTGCCAAGCGGGTCACACAAACACTTTAATGCTGACTCGGCAGGTCACGAGGGTAACGGCGAAGTGCACGCTAAGGTCGCGCAACCAAAACATTGCCTGTGTCCGCTACCCGATCACGCAGACAACATTTTATTTGAAAGCTGCAAGTCGCGCAGTCGAGGACACTACGATGGCCATGACGTCCCTGTCTCCACTATGTAATCACGCTAGCAACGTAGTGATGTCCACCAAACAGAGGTCGCTCAAACAAGCCTCAAGCTAAGCTCTAATGGCGCAGGCAGCAGCAAATTCAAAGAAACCAACTAGACGCACAACAGCTTGCCCCAAAAATTCACAGCTTTGCTAGTTGCGTGATTTACACAGTGCTCCCTGACTCGCTACTTGGTTTCTCAAGTAGCATAGCGATGTCTGCAAACAAAAGTTAAGAGCTTTTGCTTCCGATCAAGTTAAGCTCTAATGGCGCGGTCATACATGATGGTGTAGGAGGTCGCACACGCAAGGGAACATGCTAATTAACGTGGCTCGCTTGGTTACACCACCTCTATGCCTAGCTGAAGATAAAGACAGCATCCGAATTCACCTTGTCCATAGGCAACCATGTTGAAACTTGCGCAATCAAAGTGTAGGCAAAGGCCACATGCAGCTAGCAACAAACCATGGCAATTAAAGCTGCGCAGGCAACGTCTCCAGGCTGCATCATCCCTATCTCCGCTCTCTGCTAACTAATGGCACAGGCAAAAGACAAAAATACAAATGGGCACCATTCACTTGCGCAGATGGAGTCAATAGATGGTCAAATTATCTGTCGGACTTCCTTTTTACCCGTGCAGGCAAGCTATCTGTGTATATGGGCCCTCTTACAGCTAGGCTGTTTGCGTAGATGGGATGATCATTACCCATCCGCACAGCTAGAATGAAGTGTTTAACTTGCGTAGCTGAGGACAGTCTTCCGCTTGCACAGTTAGATATGGTTTACCCAACAGATGTTGCTCTTATCCCCGTGCAGATGGGATTCCCTACCAAACCGAAATCACGCAAGCATGATCCTGCGCAGGTGAGGTGCTGGAAGAATGCGCAGATGAAAACCAACCCGTGCAGTTGAAGCTGCATAGTTGAGACGCATGCTAATGAAGCTGCGTAGTTAATGAACAAAATCAGCATCGCCAAAAACGTGACGAACCTTGTCTATTTAGCATCTGCTTTATCCACGCAGCAAAAGAATCCCCAAACATCATGCGCTGCTTGTCTGGGCAAGCAGAGATGCGCTAAAACCAACTTTGTTGTGTAGCTGGATTTCTATTTTACCATTTATCTGCGCAGTAGATGCTGCTTACCTAACGGGTATTGTTATTACCCGTGCAGACGGGAATCCTTCACACGCGTAGGCAAGAATGCGCCTTGGAAATAGCGCCCATGCGAACAAGAAGCCCACTCTGCCGTCGTGAAATTGTCAAAACCGCTTGTAGCTTCGTCTGCGTGGTTTAACAAAAAAATAATAATATATATATATATATACATATATATATACATATATACATATATACAAGTGACTATCGGTATCCAATGGATAAGACCTTTACCTGCGAGGGGAAAGAAAATTTTCTATGTTGGCGACATGGTCGCATAGCTAAAATATACAAGGTAAGGCTAATGGCAGCAGATGAGTGAATTGGACCCATCCAAGCTATTTAAAGCATTTTTTCAAAGCAAAGAAAAGGGTGAAGTTGTTATTCCTAAAATGTCCCCAATGGTGGAGCTAACATTTCCAAAATACCCTAAATGGTGAAGCTGGGTCCATTTCCAAAAATACCCCTCTTAGTGAAGCTGACATTCCCAAAATGCCCCAAATAGTGAAGTTGGGCCCATTTCTAAGAATGCCCCAAATGTTGAAGCGGGCATCCCAAGAATGCCCCATTTTGTTGAAGATGATATTCCTAAACTCCTCCGAGAGTTGAAGCTAGACTTCAAACCTATAAATACCCCTCCTCATGTCTCTAATAGAGATAAAATTTTCTGAAGGAGCTTGAAGAAGTCTTCAAGAGATAGGTGCCTCCCTTAACACAAGTGGCGTTTGGTCATTGGTAATTTTTCTAGTACCTAAAGGCACTTTGCCAGGGCTCCACCATAGTACACATGTAGGTCTCACCCATGTTGTGGTAATGGTGGGTTCCATATGATTAGTGGACAACAGGATAATATTAGATTAGATAGTTAAAATACGTTAAACCCTGATTAAATCCTGTAAATGTCCCATAAATTAGGGAACTAATGACATTATCTTAAATCAATGAAGAACTGTCATTTAGCACTAATTATTATCATTAATGCTAACCATGATTAGTCTTAATTAACTCAAAGTATAATTAGGCTTAATTCATGCAACCTAGATCTTCTATCTCTCATAATATAAATGGCAGAGATTGCCCACTTTTAATTTTTCATGGGATATTGGAAAACATCACTCATCAACTCATTCGAAAACCTAAGTTTAAGACCGAGTCACTAAGTCAGGACTCACCGAGCCATGACTCACCAAGTCAAACCTTACCAAACACCACTTCCCAATTCATTCAAAAGCCTAAGTTTAGGATTGGGTTACCGAGTCAAACCTTAGCAAACAATACTCACTAAATCATTCAAAAGCCTAAAATCAAGACTGAGTCACTAAGTCATGACTCACAAGGTCAAACCTTAGCAAAAACCACTCATTCAATTACTCAAAGCCTGAGTCTAGAATTGAGTCACTAAGTCATCATTCACGAAGTTAAACCTTAGCAGATATCATTCATCAAATAGCCAAATTTAGTTAACCTGACCCACTCTTCCTAAGCTTCTCATTGATTATTTAGAGAGCAGAGCTAAACCCAGTTAACCTGGCCCACTCTTCCTAAGCTTCTTATTGATTATTTAAAGAGCAGAGCTAAACCGAGTTAACCTGGCCCACTTTTCCTAAGCTTCTAATGAGCAATGAGAGAAATTTGACCAAAACCCAGTTAACTTGACCCACTTTTCTTAAGTTTTTCATAGGCAATGAGAGAAAGATGAACCAAACCTAGGTTATCTATTTTCTTTTGGTCTCTTTTAGGTCTAAACACAATAGAGATCACCCAGTTCTGAGTCTTTCTGAGATATACCAATTGGGTCACAAACACTTACTGTATCTATGGTTTCTTAAAGTCTAAACAGTAGAAATCACCCAGTCATGATTCCACCTAGGACAAACCAATTGGATCAAAACATCCATTCATTAGGTTGACCTAGTGTCTAATAACCCAGTCTAGAGCTGTGTCATCCTATCTGCCTATTAACTTGAGGCAATCTCCTAAATATCAAGTTATCGCAATGTGCTCGGCGATTCTAAAGATAGCACATATTCATTTTGAGAGTGTGTTTTATTTTTGGGTCTCTAAGATGCATTGTACTTTTTTTTTAATCAAGGATTTTCTTCCATTATGGAGATGTAATTAGGACCACTTGTGGTCTGGGATGTGAATATATAATTTTTTGATATTCACAATAAGTGTAATATATTAAGGACAATTAATAAAAATAAAAATTATTTGATTTGTTATGACAAATCTTTATGTTTTCTGTTTTTACTTTTCGCTTATTGTACTTATTACATAGTCATATTGTGTTCCTCATTTGCTAATTGCCTACCTCATTGTTAGCAAAATGTGTATGGAGTGATGTCTTTTTTATCTTTTTCCATAGTTTATGTAACTATTTATTTATAAATTGTCACATTGTTATCTCTGGCTACATTTGTTGAACTAAACCTCTTTACTATGCTTGATTTTGATGATGAACATGTTTAACCAACCAAGTTTTGCTGATGAGCAAAAGCATATGAATGAAAGTTTAAGCTACTAATCATTATTTTCCAAGTGTGTAGTAATGAACAATATATCAAGGAAATAACATAAGTGGACAATACATACAAGACTATAACAGAGACAAGATCTACTAGTTTATGGGGAAGAAAACATAAATACTCAAATGAGAAAGAATGATACTGAAACTTTGAAGAGCAGTGTGTGAAACAACTCCTAAACATGTCTTAAACCATTGCCAAAGTAATTCAGACTTGTGCCCAAACTCGAACAGAAACTAGGCTTCAAAATGAAGAAAATAAAGTTCCTAACTCGAGCAAAGAGTTGGACAGTGAAAAAGTAAGTTCAGATACCGCATAACCAATTATAGACATAGAATAAAACTCGAACATTGCTGAACATTGCAAAGCTATTCTCAGACATAGAATCTAAACTCGGACACTATTGAAGACTAAAGGAAAAAACCAAATATGTCTAGAGTTCAAATCCGAAAATCCCATATACTAAATCTCGAACATAGCCATAGCTAAAGACGCAAGTCTGAAATATTAACTTCGAACATGATAAATTCTATTTCAGATATAACTAGGATCAAGCTGTGTGACTAAATGCAACTAGCTCCTGTCCAACTCTAAAATCTTAAACTTGGACATGAAGATTATTTCTAGATATGGCAATTCATTCTCAGACATAACCGAATATGGTGTTGCAAGCTAAATGGTTCAACTAAGTATGAAATATTAATTTTAGATATGGCCATTTAATTCCAGACATGGCAAATCATTTCTGGACATAAAAGAATGAAGTCTATTACAAATTAAGCACTAGTCTAAGTTTGAAATATTAACGTTAAACATGAATATTCAAAACCCAAACACAATGGTTTATTTTCAAACATGGCAAAGCATAGTCTTTTTCAAACTGAATGACTTAAGCAAGTCCGAGAACTTAATTTTGGACATGGAAACTAAACTCAGATATGACTTAACAGATCTTAGACATGAAAACCCATGAGAGAGCTCCAACAGACAAAAATTTCTATTAATTTTCTTGCATTAAATGAAATTCATCTTCTCCAATAGGTTGAATTTGAATTCAGCTGTAAAGGAGTAAAGAAAAGCTATTCCAGAAAAAAGTTACAAAAGTTAGACAATTTTGAGAAAAGTAAGAGAAGCAAACAAAAGCAATTACTCTTAGAAATTAAGTTTTCTTCCAATTCCACAACATCAAAAAGCTATCTACATTCAAAGCCTATTCTTTGCAACAACTTAAGGGAGTTTGAAATTCTTTGTATTTATTATTATACACTTATTTCCATTATGTTTAATTGCATACAAACTCAGCCAATATAAGAGGCATTTCTTATTATACGTCTTTTATTTATTGGGATAGCAACTAAGGGGCTTGCTCATCTTATATAAGTTTGTTGGTAAGCTTTGAAAATCAACTTATGTATAAGTTTTTTGGTGAGCTTTGAAAGCCTACCTTTGTATAATTTTGTCGGTGAGCTTTGAAAAACAACCTATATAAGAATCTGTTGGTAAGCTTGTGAAAATCAATAAGTGATTAGTAAAACTTGAGTACAGTGAGTAAGGCTGACTTAGATGAAGGAGTAGGTACCGTGTTTTTGGTCGAACCTCTATAAAATATTTATGTGCTATGAACTGTGTGATTCATTTCTTAGTAATTATAGCACTTTGAATTTATATTGGCCAAAATTTTAAAAGCTTAATTTACACCCCCCTTCTTGAGCTACCTTAGGATGAGACTAACAATTGGTATCAAATCAAGCTCCAATAGTTAATCTTGATTATCAATTATTTTGACTACTTAAAGTGATCCCTATGGCCAACACTATCCACAATATCATAATTGAGGGACAGTCAACCACCAGACCCCCATTCTTTGATGGCACCAATTATGGGTATTGGAAGATGCGTATGAAATTTTTTTAGAGCCACTAACTATAAGTTATGGCAAATGATTAAAGATGGTAAGACTATCATGAACACAAAAGACAAATATACTACTGAAGATATTAAATTAGTAGAGAAAGATGCTAAAGCTAGGAATAGCCTCTACTATGCATTATCGCCTTTTGAGTTTAAAAAGATTTTTGCATGTAGCTCAGCGAAAGAGATTTGGAACAAGTTAAAAGTTGCACATGAGGGTACTAATCAGATTAAAGAGATCAAAATTTTTTGCAAGAATATGAAGCTTCCACATGCAGGACAATGAAACAATATCAGAAATGTTTAGAAAATTTCAAAAGATCACCAATGAGTTGAGTGGTCTTGGAGAAAAATATGAGGAACCCAAAATGATGAAGAATATCCTAAGATCTTTGCAAAATAGTGGATGGCAAATGTCATAGCTATCAAGGAGGCAGGAGACCTGGACAAGATAAAAATTGAAGAGCTTAGGGGTTCACTTATGACCCATGAAGTTCTAATAAAGCAAAAAGCTCCTGAATAACTAAAAAAAATCAATAGCACTGAGAAATGAATTAGAAGATGATTCACAAAGTGAAGCTTTAACGAGTGGAGCTGAAATTGATGATGACATGGTGATGCTAAGCAAAAGATTTAGAACCATATTTAAAAGGAAGACTGAAAGTACCTCAAAAAATTTCAGAAATAAAGACAAAAGAAAATATGTTCCTACCTGCTATAATTGTGGCAAGCCTGACCACATGAGTTATGACTTCCAAGAATCTGACAAGAGCCAAGGGGAACAACAAAACAAAAAACACAATTCATATCTTAGAAAGAAAAATAGAACCAACAGCAATAAAAGCTTCAACAAAAAGAAAGCACTCACGGTATTAGAAATGATTGAAAATATGCTACATGAAAGTGCAAGTGACTGTGAAGATGAACACAAAACAAAATTTAGCAAATTGTCACCTACAAAAGGAGATCAAGAGAATACTAAACTAGAATTAGCTTCATGGTCATCCATGAAGTAACTTCTGAACTTGAATATCGAAATTTCCTTGATGAATTAGAAAGTTTATATCTATATTTTAAGGCCTTGAAAGCCAAATGCAAGGAGATAAAGAAGGAGCTATTGAAAGTATCCAACAAATGCTCCAAGTTGAAAGATGAAAATAGCAAGCTCAAGAATGATCAATGCACCATTCGAGAACTTAAGCAGAATAAGGTAGAAAG
Source organism: Pouteria campechiana (assembly GCA_036873735.1). Lineage (NCBI taxonomy): Eukaryota > Viridiplantae > Streptophyta > Magnoliopsida > Ericales > Sapotaceae > Pouteria > Pouteria campechiana. The sequence continues at coordinate 12,655 of JAYJMB010028827.1, read as the reverse complement.
CAATGCCCTAAGACAGACCTTGACCTCCACCTTGTTTAGAATGGAACCAAAGAGTAAATGTGATCAGAAAGATAAGAAAATGAACTATAATTTTGAAAGAAAATAAAGAACCAAATAGACTATGGTTTGGATTCCTAAGATAGTTGCAGATATAGTAAATGCAATTCAATCTCCTAAAATTAGAATAGTGGGCCTCAAGAAATAATGGGTATCAAAATTTACTACCACTAACCCACTTAGACCCATTCCCAAATAGGTACCATAAATTAAAGCCTGACCTTATCATTACAGGTAAGTCTAAAAGCCACAAGAAGTAGCATGTGGTACATTGACAGTGGTTGCTCAAGACACATGACATAAGAGAAGGAGCTTTCCACTAAATTAAAAGAAAAATGTAGTGGAATAGTGACCTTCAGAGACAATGGGAAAGTTAGAGTGGTTAGGATTAGTAAGATCGGTTAAAGCATAATCTTCTGAGTGTTAGCCAATTTTGTGAGTGGTTACAAGGTTATGTTTGAATCTCACATTTATTCAATCCTAGATTAGAGTGACTCAATTATAATTCTAGGCAAAGGCATGAAAATATGTATATAGTAGACTTATTTAATATCCAAGTTGAGTGTCTTGTTAGTCACAATAAGTCGCTATTATGTCATACAAGATTGGGACATGCCAATAAAGAAATAATAGAAAGATTATACCAAAATAATCTTGTAGTTGGTTTACTCAATCTGAAATTTGATAAAGGACAATTGTGTGATGCATACTTAAAAGGAAATCATGCTAAAGAATCTTTCAAGCCAAACAAAAAAGTATATACAACTAAACTAGTTCAATTTCTATATATGGACTTAATAAGACTAACGAGAGCTAGAAGTCTTGGAGGGAAACATTATGCATATATCATTGTTAATGACTAACGAGAGCTAGAAGTCTTGGAGTGAAGAATGAACAAAGCTTTTGTATTATTGCCATTAGGAGTGATCATAGTAGAGAATTTAAAAACTATAAGTTCATAGCTTGTTGTGAAAATAATAACAGCTTTCAAACTTTCTCTATACCAAGAACACCCCAGCAAAATGGATTAATTGAGAGGAAAAATAGAACCTTACAAGAAATGATAAGGATCATGTTGAGTGAATATAATCTACTATAATATTTTTGGACTGAAGCTATGAATACTGCCTATTTCATTATTAATAGAATTCATACTAGGCCAATGTTGGTCCCTAAAGTTACAAAAATACCCAAGAGGGGAGGGGTGAATTGGGTTTTTAAAATCTTTTACTAAGCTCCTTTGAAGTATAACATCCCTCTTGCAAATAATGCAAATAAGCAGTAATCACATAAATAAATAGAACACAAGGAATTTTATAATAGTTTGGGCAACCGTCCCTACTCCACTCTTCCAAGCACACTTTCCTCTCAATGTCTTAGGTTCTACTATCTCACTATAGCAGAATATAATAGTGTTCCTAGCACTCTTCTAGATCAGCTTTAGGGGGCTTACATAGTCCTTCTAATAGTTTTCTAGATTCCAACTCTAGGGGGCATAAACCAGTACACCTAGCACTTTTCTAGATTCTAGCTCTAAGGGGCGTAAACCAATGCACCCAACTCTCTTCTAAATTTTAGCTCTAGGGGGCATAAACCAGTACACCTAGTACTCTTTTAGATTCCATCTCTAAGGGGTGTAAACTAGTGCACCCAGCACTCTTCTAGATTCTAGGTCTAGGGGCGTAAACCATTACACCTAACACTCTTCTAAATTTCAGCTCTAGGGCGCGTAAACTAGTGCACCCAACACTCTTTTAGATTTCAACTCTAGGGAGCATAAACTAGTGCACCCAACACTCTTTTATATTCTAGCTCTAGGGGGCATAAACTAAGTAGCTCTTATCTGCATTTAGACAGTCATAGCTCTTCTTGAGCCTAGTCAATACTTACCAGCTCAAGGCAATTATAGAGATAAATGATGTGAAAGTTTGTGTACATTTTATAAGTATCTTATTATAAGCTCACAAGAAGAATTTGAAGCTTTAAATATTCAAGTAAAATGATCTTCCCAAAAGCTAGTTAGAGGCCTTCTAGAGATGATGCAGAAAGATTAAGTGAGAAGGCTCTCAGCTCAGTTGAAAGATGAATGAAGGTTAAGCTCTAGACAGAATGAGTAATCAATATTTCTTCTTCTCAAAGTTGTTTCTTTTGTCTAGTTTTACTTCATTTATATCTGCTTTGAATTCTAGTTGTTGGTGGTAGGTGACTTCCATTAATTGCAGAAGACTATTCTGATTAGCTCTTTTGAAATCACCATCTCCTTATTTAATTCTCATTAGCTGGAATGCATACAGTATTGTCCTAGCCTCGAGTGAGAAGGCGAATTTCTGCTTTCGGCAAGCATCGAGTAAGGGAATGTTTGTAGCACTATTTGTTTCACAATTTTGGGAAGAAGGCATTAAGTTTGGGCTAATTCTCCAGATTCATTTTGTCTGACACTTCATTCCATTTACCCGAAGTAAATTTTGGACAAACCCACTGAATCATTACATTGTCCAAAATTAATTTAGGACAAACTTTGCTTAGCTATTTTCAATCAGACAAAGTTTGTTTGCTTTGCTTTGTCCTGTGCTTCATCCCATTTACCCAAAGTAAGTGATGAGCTCATAATAGACAATGGTTAATGCCTAAATTCACATATATTTTGGACCTTATTTTAATGTAAATTTAGTGGTTTATAAGCACTTTACAATAAATCTGCATATGAATTGGTTATTACTTGATAAGTGAATTTTATGTTAATTTATTATTTTTATTTACAGATAAAAGTGAAAAAAGATAGGTTGAAGAAGTTGAGCACTGTGGCATTTCAATTAGGTGCTGCTTCTGGCATTTGAAGTAACATTGGGTACTTGGCAAAAATTCGTAGTCATCAAAAGTTTTAGATGAGTTCACCATTATCAAAATTTTAGAAGAGATTCTGACATCATTATGGCATATAAATCAGATGCTGCGACATCAGAATGAAGAAGGAAGGAGAATTTGACATCTGATGTGGTGAAATCTCGATCTTTTGAGGCCATTTTGGGTATAGATGGAGACAATTTAGCTCGAATGTTCAACATAATGTTAGAAGTTATGAAGCAACAAAGTGTTAATGTTAGAACTGCTAACCAAGTGAAGTGAATCTCTAAAGTAGTAAAGTAAAATTTTGAGAAATTTCATATTAGCATAAGAAATTTTGAAGAAATGAAGTATAGATCTCAGAATTTCAGAATTGTCAAAAGATTTGAAGTAGTTTGCCTTCGTCAGAAGTTCTGAAGAGATTCTGACATGGTTAAAAAGGGTAAAACTTAGAATTTTTGAAGTAGCTTAACTATCAGAAGTTCTAAAGAGATTCCGATGGGTTAAAATTGTCGTACTCAAATTTTCTGAAGCAACTTACCCTTCAGAAGTGCATCAGAATCTCTGAAGGGGTTCTGATAATAGGTACTAGTTCTTAAATAGAGTTCAGAAATGGTGAGTTTTGAGGCCAGTAAAAGTTGACAGAATTTCTGAAGAGGTAGTTCTGAGGTTTTGATGGGGTTCAGAATCACATCGGAAATGCGACAGAAGTGGTTTCTAAAGTTTTGAGTGGGGTTTTGAAGCTTGCAGAAGAGATTCTGAATAGTTTCTGAAGTACTCAGAAGTGCAATTGAGGCATGCAGAAGTGGTTTTTATGCTTACTAAAGAGGTTTTGAGTGATTTTTGACATTCTTAGAAATCCAACTGAAGCTAGTAGAAGAGGTTATAAGGCTTACAAAAGTGCTTAGAAGTGCGACCACGGTAATTTTGAGGTAGTCTCTGATGTTCTCAGAAGTGCGACATGAAGTGTTTCTAAGGTTCTGAGAAGCACAATAGAAGTTAACAAAAGCTCTTAGAAGTGCAAAATGAGTGGTTTTTGATATTATTAGAATTGCAAAATGAATTTTTGAAGGGGTCAAAATAACTTCAAAAGTTTGATAGAAGCTCGTAGAACTGCGAAGGAATTTTTGAAGGCATTCAAGATAATCTCAAAAGTGCAACAGAGTGACAATATTCTAAAAAGGGTTCAAATGCTCAATCTTTAGAAATTCTAAAGCTCCTTTAGAACTTTTGAAGTAGCGAAATTTTGAAGCTCAACATTTCTGAAGAAGCTTAACAAGAAAGAAATTTTCTAAAGCTTAGAAGGATTTTTTATCAGCAATTTTCAGAAGTAAATTTGAAAGATTTCAAAGTGCTTTAGAAGGATGAAATTGTAATTAGAAGTTATACAACACATGTTGGTTTTAGAAGTTGCAGATTGTTTTTAAGTGCACAAGTTAAGTTTTTCTTGGAAGCTAATTTTTAGGTGCATGTATTGCAAGAACCCACAACGTACAACAACTTAGTTATTTTGGAGAACTTCTATTTTATGCACTGCAATGTTTTAGAAGCTCTATTTTTAGGGAAAAATGTGAGTTATTATTGGAAGAGGATCCTTATGCGTAAGGGAAGAGTTTTGATAAAACCCTGTTGCTTGGGTTATTTAAGGACAAAGAGGGATAGAGTTTGACATAGAGAGTTGGACATGAGAAGTTCTCCAAGGAAGTAAGAGAAGGATTTTGAGTTCTGCAATTATACATATTTTAGAAAGTTTTCTTTCTATTTTTATCATGAACAAATTTTATTTTTCTAGGGTAAAGATGCAGCCCTCCTTGATATGCATTGTTAACAGAAATTGTTGGTTTATTAATTCAATATTATCTTATTTCATTTATTGTGTTTAATGCAATCATCTGATTTATTTAATTATATGATCACAAATTATGTGAACTAGCTTGATGATCTTTGAGTATGTGTTAAGGTAGATGTCATATGCTAAACCATTTATTGTATTCTTTTGAATGAATGAGTAGATGGTTCATTAAATTTCATTAAAGTTCTTCTGATCTTCATGACTTTTCAATCTTAATAAGACTGAATATCATTGAGTGGTGAAGTCAGATCTTTAGACCCTTACAACCTAAATTCTATTTTACATTACTCAATCCATTATTTTCTATTATCTCACATTGCACTTTCATTCACTTAGTCTATAATTCATCTTGTTGATTTAGAACAACTTAGTTTTAGTAACTAGACATAATTGAATTAATTTGATAGTTCTCTTTGGGGTCGACTCTTGCTAAGCACACTGTACTGCTATATACTTGTGCACTTGCGAGATATTATAATTTGACCATTAATAAGTTTTGGACAAACTCGCTAAACTGTTAGTTCGAAGTTGTCTTTGTCTTTTGCATTTGTCTTGGGCTTCTGTGTTAAGTCTTTGGATGAAGTTCCTTTCCATTCTAGTTTGATCGTAGCCTTATGCATTTGTCCGCGGCAACTGCTTTGAAGCTTCAGACAAATTTCTACTTCACTCTAATTTGTCCGTGATTGATTTTAGGTGATCTTCAGATTGCGGACTAACAGAATTTTGATTGCAGCTTCATCTTTGGCTTTGTTTGAGTAGTTAATATGACATACTTTGGATAGGTCTTTATGGCATAGAAGATTAATCTATTACTTCATCTTTGTTTTGAGTTTTTCATTTGTCTGATGCATTTGACTATCAATAAGATTCGAAACCTCTATTTTCTTCTCTTATTTCTTCTAAAATGTTAAACTTCATTTGAACATCTTTATGCTTTTGTAACCTATTTCTACATACTTAAGCACTTGATAAATATTCATTAGTACAACTTAATCAAGTTTTTTTTGTTATCAAAACTATGCATTTATACTAATAATCTCCCTCTTTTTGAGTGACAAAACTTGATTAAATTATCTCATTACAATTAAATAAGCTCCCCCTAATTTATTGATGAGTTTTATTTTTTCAGAGATAATTTTCCTAGTTTCTCTCCCCCTTTTTGTCAGGATAAAAAAAATAGTAGTAAATCACATGACAAAAACCATAAGAAAGTAATATGGAAAAAAAATAAGACATGTATGGAAACATAAATAAATTTCATTCTATTACATTTCAATACAAACAAGAGTACATTAAAAATCAAACAAGAGTAAATAATAAGTCATCCTAACAAAAATCTATCATAATAGCTAATATGCTGAGTTGGGTGAGATGGAGTGAGAGATTGTGGTGTAGCCCGATTATGGTTCATTGGGCTGAATGGGGAGTGCATCGAAAACTTTGAGAGGTTTTTTCAAGTGTGAAGAACCCAACTTTTGGACAGTGGATGAGAAGATGCAAAATTGGAGATGGATGTAATATATTTTGTTAACTCTTTTCCATTTCTCTTCAGGTGCCCTAGAAGATGGTAAAATGGGATTCAAGGCTATCTGGCTTGGGATCAATGTCTACAGAGCTGGATCTTGAAGAGACATACTTCTGACTAGATAGATTGAATATGGTATTTCTATAGTCAAAGGCATTAACTTCCTTTCACAGAGGAGCATGAAGAATCATGCTTCGTTTGTTTGAATTCCACCACTCGCTCGTCTTCCCTTTTCTTCCTAAAGTTGTGTCACTAGAAGACTTTATCTCCTTAGTAGTCATGTCATAGGGTGGATAAGAATGGATTAATATAGATTAGATGTGAATAAAGATCTAGTATTTGATATGATTTATGAGGAAAATAAAATTAAGATTTGCCAAGAATGGGAAAAGATGTGATTTCTAGTAGCTCTAATTTGATTTCAGCAAGAAAATGAGATGCACATCCTTGGGAATGAATCAGGGAATCTCGGACAAAGATGTACTAACTTCAAACAAATGGATATTGTATGAGGATAATGATTGACATGGATATAAGACTATGAGAGAGTATTGGACAAATGGATATTAACTTCGGATAAATGATTTATCCGAAATGGAACAATTAGTTAGGATTAATTGTCTGAGATAAAGCAATAATCCAAACATTTGAAGTTTATTCTTCAACAAAATAAATCAAAACACTTCATTCACACATAAAGACAACAAGTTCTACGCATTTACACTAGTCATGCCTCATTGCAGAAGATTTCTAATGACAATGGTTTAGAGAAGATATCAACAAGTTGAGCATTTGTAGGAAAGTATTCTAAACATATATCATGTTTTTCCATATGATCTCTGATAAAATGATGTCTGATCTCTATATGCTTAGTTTGAGAGTATAAAACTGGATTCTTTGTTAAGTATATGAACTAGTATTACCAAATCTAATAGGTATATCTCTATATTTCAATCTATAATCTAATCTATATTTCAATCTATAATCTAGAAACTACTACTTCATCCGAAGTAATTGCGTACAACAACTTCAGGCTGCTATGTACTCAGCTTCTATAGTAGATAGAGTAACACTGGTTTACTTTCTAGAAAATCATGAGAGCAAACTATTTCCTAAAAGTTGACAGGTTCCACTAGTGCTCCTTCTATCAACTTTTTATCCTCCAAAGTTAGCATCTGAATATCCAATCAATTCAAAACTAAATCATTTGGGATAGCAAAGTCTTAGACTTGGTGTGTCTATTAGATACTTAAAGATTCTTTTTACTATAATAAGATGAGATTCTTTAGGATTAGCCTGAAAGCTAACACATAAGCATATACTGAATAGAATATCATGCTTAAATGCAATAAGGTAAAGATTAGATCCAATCATGCTATGATATAATTTCTAATCTACAAGTTTACCTTTTTTATTATTATCTAGCCTTGTTGATGTACTCATTGGAGTGCTTGCTGCTCTTACTTCTTCCATTTTGAATTTCTTCAATATCTCTTTAGTGTATTTGGACTAGCAAATGTAATTTCGTTCATCTTTTTGTTTGATTTGTAATCCAAGAAAGTAATTTAATCCACCCATTATGCTCATTTCAAATTCTTTCTACATTATCTTTGATAAATCTTTTCAAAGTTTTTCATCAGTAACACCGAATATAATATCATCCACATAAATCGAAACTATTAAGATATCCATACCAACACTCTTGATAAACAATATAGTATCAACCTTTTCTTTCTTGAACTTTTGATCACTTAAGAATTTGCTCAACCATTCATACCAAGCTTTTGGAGCTTGTTCTAGCCCATATAGTGCCTTGGTGAGCTTATATACATGATCAAGTTATCCATCACTTTCAAAACTTGAAGTTTGTTCCACATAAACTTCCTCACTTAGATATCCATTTAGAAACACACTCTTTACATCTATTTGAAATAATTTAAAGTTCTCATAGGATGCAAAAACAAATAACATTCTAATGGCTTCCAATCTTGCCACAGAAGCATAAAATTCTTCAAAGTTAATTCCCTTTTTTCGAGAGTACCCCTTAGCAACTAACGTATTGTATTTCCCATAACCAGACTACTTTTATCTAGTTTGTTTTTGAATACCCATTTAGTTCCAATCGCATCAATATTTTCTGGCCTTGGGACTAAGCTCCACACTTTATTTCTTTCAAACTAGTTTAGCACTTCTTGTATTGCAATGACCCAGTTTTCATCACTTAGAGCTTGATCAATGCAGGTAGGTTCTATGTTAGAAATAAATGCATAGTGACTACAAATGTTTTGCATAGATTTTCTCATTCTAACACCATCATAAACATCACCTATGATTTGATTTCTAGGATGGGGAGTAATAAATCTCAAATTAGTAGTGGGTTGATAAGGAACATTACCTGTACTTACCTCCTCTTCACTTTTTGAATCCCACATTTCTTCATTCTTTGAGAAATTTTCTCTATGGTCTTATATTTGCAGCTTTTTCATTTTTTAATATTTTTTCTACATCACTATCAATCTCTTTTCTTGGGGTTAAGTCAGTTTCATCAAATTTAACATGTATAGACTCTTCTACAATCTGTATTCTCTTAGTGAAAATTCTAAATGCTCTATTATTAGAAAAGTAACCAAGGAAGATAGCTTTGTCACTTTTTGGATCAAACTTTCTAAGGTTATGTGTACCATTGTTTAGCAAATAACATGAGCAACCAAAGGGGTGAAAATAAGAGATGTTAAGTCTTCTTCCTTTCCCAAGCTCATATAGAGTTTTCTTTAAAATTGCTCTAATGGTAACTCTATTTAGCACACAACATGCTATGCTAACTGCTTCTCCCTGGAATCTTTTGGAGAATTTACTCTCATTTAACAATGTCGTTTCCATTTCTTTGATTGTTATATTCTTTCTTTCCACAACTCCATTTTGTGGAGGAGTTCTAGGGGATGAGAAGTTGTGGTGAATCCCTTTTTCCTCACAATATTGAATAAATTTTCTATTTCTAGATTCAACACTATGATCACTATGAATAGATATGATTGACATTTCCTTCTCATTTTGAACTAGCTTTGAGAAAGTAAAGAACATTGAAAATGCTTCATCTTTGCTAGTTAGTAGAATTACCCATATAAACCTGGAGTAGTCATCCATAATGACATATACATATCTCTTTCCTCTAAGGCTGACAATAACTAATGGTCCAAAAAGATCCATATGCAATAGTTCTAGAGGTCTAGATGTGGGCTTCATTTTTGGGATGGAAGGATACTTTGGTCTATTTTGACATTTGGCAAGCTTTAGAGATCTGATTTTTGTTAAATATCAGTTTAGGTAGACCAATCATAAGATTCTTATTCCATAAGGATTTAATATTTGACATGTTGATGTGTACCATCTCTTTATGTCATAGCCATGGATCATCTCTAATAGCAATTAAGCATTTTCCCATAATTTCATCTAGTTGAACCAGATCAATATTTTCATTCCTTTTTTTGCTAAATAGTAGCCTATTATTCTCATTAAATATATTACATGAAGATGGTTTAAATACCACTTTGTGACCTTTATCATGTAATTGGCTAATGCTTAGAAGATTGTGCTTGAGTCCATCTATATATAATACATCTTCTATGCATGCATTAAACAAACCATAAAATTTATCTATACCTTTAATGAAGCTCTTGTCATTGTTGCCAAATGTAACTATTCCCCCATTCATTGGCTTCAAATCTTTGAATAGATTTTTATTCCCAGTCATATGCCTTGAACAACCACTATCCATGAACTAGATATTACTAGATGTGGCTTTGAGGCTTACTTGTATATAGGATGAACATTCTTCTTACCTCCTTGGTACCCAAGTATTAGGTCTAGTGATAAGCTCATATTTTATCATGTTTTAATGCCTAGATGTGGCTTTGAGGCTTACTTGTATATAGGATGAACATTCTTCTTACCTCCTTAGTACCCAAGCATTAGGTCTAGTGATAAGCTCATATTTTATCATATTTTAATGCCTAGATAGATATATTCTAGATCCTCAATTGATGTAAGTTCATTAATTTTACTTAAATATTGTACTTAATGGAGTTAGTTTATGTTTCAAGTGTAAAACTATTGACAATATGCGAAAGGCATCACTTTGAGTCATTTTTAAATAAAAGTGACAAAGACAAGTTGAAGATGTTGAGTTTGAATGAGTTAGTCATTGTTAGAAGTATGTCAGAAGTTCTGAAGAGCTTCTGACATGGTTAAAAATTGGCGATCTTAGAATTTCCAAAATAGCCTACTCATCAAAAGTACATTAGAAGTTCTGAGGAGATGCTGACATGGTTAATAATTGGCAATCTCAAAATTTTCAAAATAGTCTACTCGTCAAAAGTATGTTAGAAGTTGCATGGAGATTCTTATGTGGTTAAAAAGCATGATCTTAGAATTTTTGAAGTAGCTTGCTATTTAGAAGTGCATCAGAATCTCTAAAGGGGTTCTGATATAAAGAACTGGATATGAATGGGTTCTAAATTACATCAGAAGTACAATAGAAGTTTTTGAATAAATTCTGAGAGTTTTTGAAGTTTTCTGAGAAGCGTAGTAGAGGACAATATAATTTTTGAAGAGTTCTGAGTATGTTTCTGAGGTTCTCAGAAATGAAACAGTGGTTGACAGAATGGTTTACTGAATTTCTCAAAAGAGCAACTGGAATTTTTGAAGCAGTGCAGAAGTAGTTTTTAAGGCTCTTAGAAGTGCAATAGAGATGGTTTTGAGTGAGTTTCTAAGACTCGCAGAAGTACATTAGAAGAGTTTTTGAGCCAAGTTTTGATTCTTTCTAAAGAGATTTTGAGTGATTTCTGAAGATCTTAGAAGTACAACAGAGGTTTCTAAAGAGGTACTGAATTGGTTTTGAATAATGTCAAATGAGCTTTTGAGTGATTTTTGACATTTTTAGAAATCCAACTGAGGATTGTAGAAGAGGTTCTGAGGCTTACAGAAGTTCTTAGAAGTGTAGTATAAGTGGTTTCTGACATTATCAGAATTGCAAATAGAATTTCTGAAGTCATTCAAAAAATAACAACAGAAGTTAATAGAAGTTCTTAGAACTACATCCAAATTGCATAAGGCAATAAAAAATAACTTCTAAAATGTGATAAAGGTTCTTAAAAGTGTGACAAAACTTCTAAAGTTATGAAGTATTAATCTCAGAAGTGTGACAGTGTGATAAAATCCTGAAGGGGCTTAAATAATTGATCTTTACAAATTTTGAAGCTCCATCAGAACTTCTGAAGCAATGAAATTTTGAAGTTCAGAAATTTTAAAGTAGCTTAACATGAAAGAAAATTCTTAAGTTTCAAAAGGATTTTTTAGTAGCAATTTCCAAGAGTAAATTTGAAAGTTTTTAGAATATTTTAGAAGGACAAAATTGCAAATAGAAGTTGTGCAGCACATGTTAGTTTTAGAAATTGTCGATTGCTTTTTAAGTGCATAAGTTAAAGTTATTCTTGGAAGTTGATTTTTAGGCGCATGTATTGCAAGAACCCACAACATACAACAACTCAGTTATTTTTAGAACTTCTATTTTTTTGCACTAAAATGTTTTAGAAGCTACGTTTTCTTGTAGAAATATAAGTTACTATTGGAAGAGGATCTCTATGCATAGTAGAAGAGTTCTAATAAAACCTTGCTGCCTAGGTTATTTAAGGAAATCAAGGAACTGAGTTTTAGGGCCAGTTAGACGAGGAGAAGACTGAACTTATTAGTTGGAGGAGTTTTTTTGGTACTCTTTTTAGATCTTTTTCATTGTCCCTTCTTTAGGAATTATGTTTAAGACATTATTTAATATTTTTCTTGATTACATTATGAACTAAATACTTTATTCTAAGGGCAAGATGTAGTCAGATTATGAATGTTTTGTTTTATCTTTTTTAATTCAATTCATTATTTATTTGTTATCTATGTTGAGTGTTTAATATGAATTTAATACTTATTGATATTAAATAATCCAATGATTTAAAAAATCATTCACTGTACAATGAAAAAATAAAAGAAAAAATGAAGTGAATGAGAATTAGAATCAGATACATCTCAAGTTTTTGAGAACCATTTACATTTTCAATCATTACTAAATGGTCCTCAAAAGTCTCTCTCCCTCTCATTTTTTCTACTCAATTTGGAATACTAGAATAGTCGATATTGATCCTTCTTTTCTTTTCTCCATTCTATCTCCCCTTTTTCCAAATGAAATCGTGGGAAGATCTCATTATGATCCAGATTGTATATTATCCTTTCCTTAGGACCAATTCACTCTAATTCGAATAGAATTAGAATATAGAATCCGCTATAACTAATTCTAACTAATATAGTTAGAGCCTAAGATTTTATTTTGCATT
>JAYJMB010028816.1:18608-37340 GCA_036873735.1 Pouteria campechiana | reverse complement strand
CTAGACTTTTTTTTTTTGATAAAGGGCTATTTAGGAGAAGGTCACTTGGAGTATGGTATAAGCTATGCACAGTGGCCTACAGCAGAATGTGTCCCGAAGGAGGAAAGGTAAAGATTTAAAAACCGGATTTCTACATCCTTTTGCATTCCTTGGGCTTTTACACTCCCATCACTGTCTATAATGGAGGAATCGAATCTGATGGTTTAAAATAACTATACAAACAATTTGAATAGAAATTAAACCCAAAACCCAACTACTTCCCATTACAAAAATCAACCCGAGTTGATGTTCCACTCAAAACGAGGGAGTGATATTCCTATCCATTCATTTTGATAACTGATTTCGTATTGTATTACATTTATTTGGTTTTATAGGTTGGACAGAAAAGTTTGAAAAGGAAGGAAAATAGAAAGAAAATAACATTGACAATATAAAAAAAGATGTCAATTATAAAGTAAATAAGGTTACAATAGGCAGTTTAATGATTAATAATATATAGAAAATAATGAAAAATGAAAATTTTTAATATAAAAAATAGAATTTTAATGTCCTTTTATTTCTTTCCCTTTCAATCAGGCAAATAAGTTATCCGTAACTACTCAAGTGTTTATATCTTTGGCTGATCTTTTTAACCGGGGGTTGTACAATTGCTGCTTTTATTTTTACCCATAGCAACAGACATTTCTTATTTGTGGTTGATAATTAATAAACAAATAGCAGTGGTAAAATGAAAAAAAAAGAGATAAAAAAATCCGAACAGTGTCTTGGATTTCTTTATAAATGGTCGGGGATTCTCTAGTACTATTTCCTTGACTTTTATATCATAAAAGTGCGGCTGGTTGTTAGGAGAAATGCGCTATGATAAACTAATCAACCTGTGATGTGAGATTTTTCAGTTTATGTTGTAGCAGTTATTTTCTATTAAAGTTGCTCTTAATGTTTGGTGATGTATGGGCTTTTCCTCGGATTCTAAGTGTCTGGCTGTGGACGGGTGCATCGGGGTGTGGAGGGTCATGGAGAGTCAAACAAACATGATGAGTCTGTGTCCACTAGACTGTAAATTAGAAAAAAGTAGATAAGATAATTCCAAGGATAATAATAAACGATTAAAAGGTAGAGAATATATAAGGTAAATTATTAAAATTATATAAAAAGTGATTGGAAAATAAGGATTATAATTGAAATATAGAATATGTTTGCTACTACACAGTTTAGTTGAAGTGTTTAATAGAGGATTTGTAATAATTATACACCCTAATGCATGGCTGCGCATTCATCCAAACACACCCAGAAAGTATTAGATCACGTCTCAACCGTCTAAGTAAACAGATTTACCGGTTAAGTTAATGAATCCATCAGAAATTATGAGTTATAGCCGAATCATGGTGAGAAATGAAGGGCTGGAAGAGCTCTGATTGAGGGCTCCCACAGGTCCCACTTCACAGAGAAAGAAAAGCTGGGCACGCTTCAGATATAAAATCCAAAGCCTATGGTGCCTGTCAAATGATTATTAACTACATTCCGTGTGCAGTTTAACGCCCCCCCTTACCCTCTTTGCATGCGAGGCCAGAGGCGCAGAAGTGTTAGTAACTTTCCATAGAGGGTGCCGACATCACCTCAAAGTTCCCACGAGCACGTTGGGATCATTATCCATCTGATTTTCTTCTTAAAGACAAAAACGGCAAAAGGAGTCAAGAAAGTATTTTCCTAGACATGTCAATTCAATTGTCCTTCTCTCAATAAAGAGCTCGAACGCGTTTTTAATTTTTCTTAGAGCTTGTAGCTGCCTGGTTTCAAGAGCTAACTCACATCCCTTTCTCTGTCTGTCTACTACTTGTTTCTTCTCTGAAAAACAGCTAGCTAGCAATCACTCTCAATGTCGAAGAAGATGCTTCCGGAGGACGGCGCTTCCCAGTCTGCAGCTCGGGAGCCGAGGCGAAGGCTCTCTGCTCTGCCGTAACTCCGTTTCCCCCATGAAAGACTCTCCTAGCTCCTTGCACAAGTATTGCGGACTACCCAAACGAAATCTTAGTCCTGCTGTTAGGCCAGGAGGATGGATGCGCCGTTGATAGATCCTTGGATTGCCTGCAGCTGCAAATCCATCGGTGCCGAGGACTACCAACCGGAGGCCGTTGACTTGACTATCGTTTCCGTCGCGTCCGGCGGCTGGGTTTCGTTTGGTTTGTCTGTCACGGGCTTAGACTAGGCCCATATAGGTCATGACCCATCACAGTCTGCCCGAATCATGTCTTGCTTTCAGACAGACTTAGGTTTGTTGCAGATTCGGTTGGAAATCTTGCGGCATTGATCTTTTTGCGTTTTTTGGATTTTCAGCAGTTTGGGGAGAAGAGTGACGGACGCTGAGCTGCAGCGATCGCCGATTCTGAAGTTTTTGGTGCAGGGTCTGGAGCTCCATCTTAGGCGTGTGGTAACTAATAACCGTCTCTAAATTAGTTAGTTGTAACTTGTAATTGCAGGTTTTATGCTTCACCAAAAATGTTGATATTTGATGTATGTGCTTAGATTACATGTTATTACTCCTAACTAGCCAGAATGGGATGATTGATTCCCAAGCTCGTAGCAGTTATTTGTAGGCCCTTGATAAATAATCTTCAATTAATGGAGAGGGTCTTTTCCCTATTTTGAAAGATTTCTAAAACAGGGGCCAAATTTCATGGCATTGAGGAAAGTGTTGAAAATTTCACTATGTCTAAATTACAGTTTGGCACTGAAAGCAAACAATTCTTATATAAAGAAATGCATGTTGAGATGTTAGACTGATCGTTAACATGGATTTGGTTATTAAGTGATTTAATCATCAGACTGGCATGTTGTGTTGAACTTTCGCCAAAAGTAGCGATTGGGGGTAAATTTGGATAGGGTGTGTTTTGATGACTTTGAGGATATAATATAATCACGATGTTTCCATTAAAACAAATAATGGGAAAGAATATGATTAAATGATAGATTATAATATAAAAATGTTAGTGTTATATAAACGCCTTTATCCACATTTACTTAGTTATTTTCAGATGTGTTGATTGCCGGGGGAGTCAAACTAGGCCTGGCTGGGCTGGAGCCCAATATACATCAGTACTCATTCAACCCTGTCCAGTTGCTTTTCTTGTTACCGGCCTTCCTGATTTTTGTATGTTTTCATCTTCATGGTAGATATTTCGATATATATCGAATTTATGAATTTCTCTCCATCCTACAAAATATGCAGCTATATGAAATTTTCTCCCTCGGTTTGCCATTTTCCTCATTAGCCCAATTAGTGGGGCAAGGGCTTAAATGCTGATGGGGGGACTCATCCCAAAATAGAAATCACATGATTAAAGTTAAAGTTTTGTTTGGTTACAATAAACATCATGCAATCCTGTGGCTAAAAATCTAATTTCGTTCCAACCTTAACTGTCCAAAGCACGAAGTCATGAAAGTACTTGATCTTTCAAACTATATATTCTCAAGTTTTGGAACTTTGGAGATGATCTATTTCTTTTATTTCTGCTGCTTAGGTACGAGAAGAGCTGAATAGAGGGTTACAAAGAATTCTTCAATCAGATCCACGGTGAACATTCCATAACAAATTTTAGCTACTGCTATTTTTTTAACCCATGATGTCACAGGCTAAGGGTATCATCTGATCAATGCTGGCAACAACATGGTTAATTATCTCAATGAGGTTCTATTGGCTAGGGGATCGATCCCCTCTAGCTCAAATATATTTTTGCTGCTAGCATTTCAAATCTAATTTTGTATGGAGGTTAATATTCAATTTATTCATGCATCAAAACAAGCTGTTCAATTCGTTCTGTTCTTATGTGTGCCCCATCAGTTTCATGAAACCCTCACACTCCTTTGAGAGTCAAAATTTGAATTTATGTGAGCATGTCTACTCTTTGGCTATGTATGTGCTTTTGAGAGAAAACCCACGTCGTTTTTCAGACTAGTACTAAATAAATTGTGAATCCCGTGGTCGTATTGCCGTTGAACTAATCAAATTTTGTGGGGTAGTTTTTTGATGCCACTTCAGTATCAAACTCGCATAAAAACAGGGAATCAGAGGAAGTCCTATCTTGTTTAGATATGCGTAAGGGGGCAAGTATGAGCTTAAGATGAGCTAGGGCTATAACTTGCCACGCTATGGATTATTTTAAAAGCAAAGTAGTAGCTTTGAAGGCTTGATATTGGATTTTTATTGCATTCATAGGAATGCTAATACCTGTATGCTTGATCATTGAAATATTCATATTTGCTAGCATGTTTGAGTGTAAGTATTCCTATAATTCTTTCTCTAACCATAATGGAATTCTAACTTTGGCATTGACTTTGTTCTGGATTCTTCAGCCCTCGGATTCAGATCAATGTACAACATCCCTTCAAATTGCATTTCAATCACAGGTTGCCTCAAACGCTTTATACAGGTGATTGGATAAAATCAGAGAGGGATGAAATTGTTGAAGTGGTTCTCCTCAATGCCATGACTAGAGACATAATGAGGACTGGGGAATTATCTTGTGTGACAATAAGGATCATCGTCCTTGATGGTAGTTTCGATGGGGATGAAGAAGGATCTTGGACCACCCAACAATTTCATTCTAGTGAGATGGGTCCAAGAGAGGGTAAAGGGCCACTGTTGAAAGGAGAGTTAAAAATAAAACTCCAAGATGGCATTGCTCGCTTCAAAAACATAGCCTTCACAGATAGTTCGCGTTGGACGAGAACTGGAAAGTTCAAGCTGGGAGCTTGTCTCGATCGCAACAGGGAAGCTGAAGGCGTTAGAGAAGCCATCTCCGAAGCATTTGCTGTGAAAGATTGCCGTGGAAAAGGTGAATTACTTGTTTTTATTATGAACTGCTAGATAGTGTTTGGAAAACATCATAACATGCAGATGGATTCCACTGCACAACTGAGAAGATCTTGATCACAGACCAGCATTTACATCTTTTGGGCATTAATAGATGGTAGTTTGCCATGAATCCTGCCATCTGTTTTTTAAAGGAACAGAAAATGATTGGTCAAACGCTTTTCTGTCTTTTTGTTTTTCTTATGCGGGTGTCTAGATGGCATCACCAGTACGCATTCACTGATCACCATTGCATCACCAGTACGCATTCACTGAGTGCAAGTGAGAAGTTGAGAGAGATGCCTGTGTGCAAAGAATTGTACACACACATATATGTATGTATGTATGTATGTATATATGTATGTATATATGTATGCATGTATGGTGAGTTATTCTATGAAATTAATTCCCATGAAATTAATTCATAAAAATTTAAAGTTTCCTGTTTGAGCTCACCATGAATGTTAAGAGAAATTGACTAATTAATATACTTAATAGTGTTTATTTATCAAAAATATTTTACCTAATCATGTGCGGTAAATTTTTCAGTTATGTCAAATGGACTATAGAATTTATGGTATTTGAGGGTAATTTGCATAAGTTAAATTCTCTAACTGTTTGTGGTCCACTTAAATGTTCAAATGATTTTCTTTTTAATCTTAGCTATACATGTCAATTTTGATGAATGAATTAGGTTTTATATATCCATTAATTTAGGTCCCAAATCAAGCATTTTCACCACTTGTCGTGAAAACACTTCAAAGTGAGAATTTCTAGAAGAAATATATAGATGCATAATTATGCATTTGTGAGTTCAGTTTTATTCATATCACATATATAATCTTCTTTGATTGTTGTATGAATTGACTAACAACTTTGATGGGATAAGTTAAATTTAGAGAAGTACTAGATCAAATTAATAACTATTTATTTATACCCAATGTTTCATTTATTAATTTACATTGATCTTTCAATAATTTTGATTCTAGTATTTCAAAATTTATCAGTAAATCTAGAGTAAATACTTCTAAAGAATCAAAGTTTCTTACTTATTTCTAATTACTTAACATTAAATTTTATTAAAACTTTCTTAAATTTAAATATGAAGTTTTTCGGAGTGCCTTTGCAACTTTAATATTTCTCCCAGAATGCTGTCATTTGGAATTTAAACCATCAACAACATTCTAAATAAAAACCTGAACTTTTAAGAACTTCAGAGCTGTATTTTCAATTTTCATATATTTTTCTTTGACGCGAAAAACTTTCAAATAGTATTTGAGCTTGAAATTTTTTAATGGCACTGAAAAAAATACAAAACTTAACGATGGAAGGATTAAATATAAATTTGAAAGTGAAAAAAGAAATTGAGAGAGTCACATACGTATTTCAGCTCGCTCATCAGTTATATACCATGAAAAGCATGAACATCTTATAGTGTTCCTATTAATCTATGTTTTCCCCTTTCCCTTTTGCAAAGAATTATAATCCCATGTTTCCGTTGTCAGCATCTCAGAAGCCTAATTCTCCAGCATTCAGTGATGAAGTCGGGCGTTTGAAAAACATTGGAAAAAATGGAGAATTTCGCCGCCGTCTGAAAAATGAAGGGGTCGAGACAGTGGGGCAGTTTCGAAAGCTTTTGGCTAATGATCCTGATAAACTGCATAATGTAAGAAGAACCATTTAGGATGTTGGATTGAAACTCTTTTGTCTTTAGTTCTGAAGTAAAAATTGATTGGCTTTGATTGTTGCATCACCATATATGCATTGTGAGCACTCAGATGCATTGTTGGAATTTCGTCGTTTATTTTTGGCTAAAATAAACGAATATCAAATATCACTAACAAGTTTCTACCAAATGCATCAAAAAGCAACCTTTTAGGGTTTATGGAGCTGCCTAGATACAGTTGCTAAGAACGGTTCTTTGATGTTTTATGCTGTAGATCGTTGGCTCCAGAATGTCAAAGAAGAAATGGAAACAAACTGTTGAACATGCTATGAAGTGTTCAATGCCAGAAGATTTTGAGTACGGTGCTTCATCGGAAGACTACCCAGAGGCTTTGATTGCCCGGCCAGGAAAAGTAGTCTCCTCATCGGTTTTGATGCCCCAACCGCAAACTTCTATCATTAGAAGAAGTCAAGAGATTAATTGCCATTGGAATCCAGGTTTGTGATCCACTGA
Organism: Pouteria campechiana; assembly: GCA_036873735.1. Lineage (NCBI taxonomy): Eukaryota > Viridiplantae > Streptophyta > Magnoliopsida > Ericales > Sapotaceae > Pouteria > Pouteria campechiana. The sequence goes on along the minus strand of JAYJMB010028816.1, from coordinate 30,312 downwards.
TTCATACATTCCTATCACGAGGACACCCAAGTTTACTGCGTTCGCTGCTCTTGGGTAAATCTGAATTTGACTTGAAATTTGTGGCAGGTGAACATGAAGCACAATCAAGTGGCCAAAATCAATCCAGTCTAGCTAATTTCACAGCGACAGTTTGGCTGCCGAACGACTCTCCTGTGATGAATGAACTCCATCTCATAGAAGAAACATGCTCAAGTCCTACCATGAATGCATCTTTTGAAGCATTGCCTGATGTTATTGGGACTCCAGATAATATGCTGCAATTTGTTACAACTCAAGAGAACCCCGAGCTGTTGAATCCCCAAGGTATTCCCAATATGATGATCTTTAAAAAGGATAGATTCTCGTGAATACTGCTTCCTCTTATGGAATTGATTGTTAGTAATTAATCTAAAAAATTCTTGACAGAAATATCTAGAATTGATTATAGAAATATCTAGTAGAAATATCTGCGGTGATAATCTTTAGAATCTTCTAATCCTAAAGTTGTAATAGAAATATTTATACATGAAAGAAAAATCTAGTATAGTGAGTGTCTAAATGTTTCTTCGTGGATATGGATATTTCTCGAGGGTTGTAATCTAGAATGATCCTACACCCACTATAAATAGAGGTGTAAGTGCCATGTTATTCAATCAAGTAAAGAGTTTGCTCACATCTCTCTTCCTCTTCTCTTCATCCCACTTTCCTTTAGAAGCATCCTCCTCAAATCACCATTCACCATCCATCATTGATATGCATTTTATGGTGTGAAAACAGGAGCAGACCTGTATTTTGTTCAACCTGCTGCCACCTTTAATGACTGTGTGGGAGGAGCATCTGGAAGCAACTACTTTGGGAGTGCAGATGATCCTCTTCAGTCGCAACTCAATGTCACTGTTGCAATGCCATCAAAAAGTTTCAATACAATGAACTCTATTCATGGATGTCAGGCTGAACGTGGATGCAAACCAAGTACAAGCGAGTTTGCAGCGAACCACCCATCACCAGCAGATGAATCCGCGTTTTGTGCTAGTTTTTTGGTTTCTTCGCCCGATGTCAAAGGTAAGCCCATAAGGACTAGGTGGCTTAAAGTTGGGGCTGTCCTGAAGTGGACCATTAAGAAAAAAGTTCCCAAAAAGAAGAGGTGGCTTAAGGTTTGTGCTGTTCTGAAGTTGACGCTTATAAAAGCAGTTGCTGCAGCAACCTAGAATACCTCCTCCAGTCTTCTACTTGCTTTTATAGTCGTAGTGATCATTGTTCCTGCCCTAACTGTTTAGAGACTATGGCTTATATTGTTATTGCTTTGGACGATCATGCTGTTGTGGAGCATGTTCAGGATTTTCCTTTCAGTATTGCGATGAGTGAAAGTTTCTTTCTTTCCTATCATTTATCAGGATGTCTCACTCAGTTCATACTTTCTGTACCACATGCTTGGTCTTCACGGTGAGATTGTATCAATCAAATTACTATGTGGTCGTCCTAAGTGAAAGAAAATTTTAAGGTATTAGAAATACCTCGTGTGCAAAGGATAATTTAGGATTCCAAGATTAATCTGGATAGTATCCCAAAGAAACCGAAAGAATTTATAGAATTTTTTAACGAATGAAAGAGTTAATCCCGAACGCAGAAATATGGCTCTTTTTATCCTAAAAGAGTCTGCTCGATCACATGGATGCACCCAGTTATTTACAGCATTAAGGAATTCTGGGACGTTACTAGTTTGCTCTTGAAGTCATCAGCTGGAAGGTTGGCAAAATGCTTCTTTAATTTTGAACATCTCAAGCTGTTCCCTGCCAGTGAGGTCGCTCCATCTTGATTTCTTCAGTCAACATCCTAGCATTAAACCTATCTAGTCATTTAGCAACAAGGATCTGAACATCATGGAAACTATTATTATACATTGGGTACGAACATCGACCTTGAGTTTTCGTGGGGCGCTCATGATGTGTGAAATAATCTGAATTTTGCGTTCTCCTTAATCCAAGAGAAAGAAAAAGAAACAGCCGGCTAAATGATCCGCATACAACTGTGTAGGTTGGATGAAATTTTGTGAAAATACACGAGAAGTGCTTTGATTGACCAGACACAGTACTTGATGGATGATGAATGGTGATTTGGGGAGGATGCTTCTAAAGGAAAGTGGTATGAATAGAGGAGGAGGAAGAGAGATGTAAGCTAACTCTTGCTTGTTTACTTGATTGCTTGATATATGGCTACAACTCTATTTATAGTAAGTGTAGGATCATTCTAAATTACATCCCTCAAAAAATATCTACATCCACCAAAGAAATATCTAGACACTCACTATAGGATTGTCCTTTCATGTTTAGATATTTTTATTACAACTTTAGTATTAGAGAATTCTAGAGATTAATACACCAGATATTTCTACCACTTAATGTCTAGATATTTCTATCAAGAATTTTCTAGATTAATTACTAACACTCCCCCTTAATCTAGAAAAATCTTGAACTCCTAATTGTTGTCAAAATTGGGTGAATCTTTTTGTTGGAATAGCCTTAGTGAATATATTAGCGAGCTACTTGTCTATCTTGCAAAACTCCAACTTGATTTCACCCTTCTCCACTAGTTCTTTGATGAAGTGATATTTTATATTGATGTGCTTTGATCGACTATGAAATACCGGATTATTTGTCATAGCTATAGATGACATGTTGTCATAGTAGATTGTGGAAGGAGCCGCCATCTCATGCTATAGATCACTTAGAATTTTTCTGAGTCATACTGCTTCACACATCGTAGTTGTTGTTGCCACATACTCTGCTTCATGTCAGAATGCTGAAACAACTATTGGGTTCACCAAAACAAAAAAGACGAACAAAAAGAAAAATGAAACAAAGATTTGTATTGTGAATGAATCAAACAATTTTTATTTTTATTGGCGTCCTCGATTACTTACACTCATTATGTATATATAAAAAAATTTATATATTCACATCACAAACCACAAGTGGTCCTAATTACATCTTCACAATAAAAGAAAATCCTCAATTAAAAGAAAAAAGTATAATGCATTGAGAAACCCCAACAAAAATATTTTCTCTTCTAATTAGATACTTCTTGTCTTTGGGATCGCCGAACACATTGAGATGACTTAAAATTTAGTGGATCGCTTCAAGACAATGGTGGAGAGGATGACACGGCTCTAGAATAGATTGCTAGACACTAAAGAATGAGTATTTTGATCAAATTGATTTATCCTAAAAGGAATCAAGACTAGGTGGCCTCTTTTGTATTTAGATTTGAAAGAGATCAAGAAGAAAATAAGTGATTAGGGTTGCTCGACCCTCCTTATAATTGTACAAAGCTTAGGAAGGATTGATGGCTTTAACTGAGTCATAACAAGAATTAACTTGGTGAGTCACGACTTAGTGACTTGGTAACTCGACTATCTCATATTCTCTAGAGAAGCCTAGGAAGTAGGGGATCTGGTATACTGGACGTTTTGACTCAATGAGGGCTCCGCTCTCTTGATTACATGTGAGAAGCTAAAAAAAATAGGACTAGGTATACTAGACGTTTTGGCTCAATGACAAATGACTCAGTGAGCGCTCAGCTCTCTCAATTACTTATGGGAAGCTTAGGAAAAAGAAAATCAGGTTGACTAGGTTTGACTCAGTGAATCATGATTGAATGACTTAGCAAGAAAAAATGAGACCAAGTTGAGTGAGTTGGCTTAAAGTGGTTTTGCTAGAGTTTGACTCGATAAGTCATGACTCAATGATTCGGTGATTTAGTTCTAGAGTTAGGCAGTTGGGTGATTGGATGAGTGATGTTTTTTAATATTTTGTGAAAAATTAAAAGTAGGCAATCTTTGCTGTTTAACCTGTGATAGACCATAAAGTCAGGTTGAATGAATTAAGCATAATTATACTATAAGTTAATTAAGACTAATCATAATTAATACAAATAATAATGATTAATATTAATAACAGTTCTTAATTAGTTTAAAATAATGGATAGTGTACATGTCATAATCTTCATGATTTTATGAGTTATTTCTAAGGTAACTCTACCATTTATAAGGTTCAATTAATGTTTTACAGGTTTTAGTGAGTTTTAATTGTCCAATCCAATATCATCCTATTGTCCATTATAATTATGTAGAATCCACCATTACCATAAAGTGGGTGTGGCCCATATGTGTGCTATGGTGGGGCTATAGTAGAGTGCCTTCAGACACCAGGAGAAATGCTCAGTAGGCTAGAAGATACTAGTTTTAGAGGAGTCACCTGCCTCATGAAGAATTCTCAAAAGCTTTCAGTCCAGAGAGTTTTTTTTTTTTTATTATCTCCCTAATGAGAGAAGAGGGGGTATTTATAGGCTCCTAAGGCATGACTATGCTCTTTGGGAGTGAAGTATAAAATTTTCAACTCCGCTAGTTGGGTGAAGCTTATAAATTTTCTAACTTCGCTAGTTGGGAGTGAAATGTAAAATTTTCAACTGTGCTCATTGAGAGCGGAGTAAGGGTTTTGTCTTTGACTGCACTTGTTGGAAGTGGAGTTAGGATTTTGCTTTTGACTGTGCTCATTGGAAGTAGAGTTTGGATTTTACCTTCAATTGTGCTCATTGGAAGCAGAGTTAAAATCTTGCCTTTGACTGCATTCGTTGGAAGCAGAGTTGAGATTTTCCCTTCAATTGAGCTTGTTGGAAGCAGAGTTAGGGTTTTGCCTTCAGCTACGCTTGTTAAAAGCGGAGTTAGGATTTTGCCTTTGAATGCGTTTATTGGAAGTGAGGTTAAGAGTTTTGCCTTCAATTGCACTTGTTAGAAGTAGAGTCAGGATTTTGCTTTCAATTGCACTCGCTGGAAGTGAAGTCAGAGAGTATCTCATTAATTGTGATCTCAACCCATTTTAAGTGTCTTGTCATGCATTTTCTAGTAAAATAATTTGATTGTAAATAGTAGCCATTTAGGCTTTGGGTGATATCTTGGAGTCCCAATTTAATTTCGACTTCATTTGGGAATTGTTGTATGGGATTGGGGATATTTCATGGATCCATGTGGGCCCCATCTTTTTCTAATGGAATTCTTAAGCTTCAAATCAATGATGCAAATTAAACGTGGCCTTGGTGGTGGCTTTAGACCGCATCACGAGCAACACATCACAACCAACGAAATGAATAGAATATACACAACAATTCCATCTCTAGATTAGGTAGCTGTAGCTAGGCTTTTGGAAGGCCATCAATGTTTTTGACTTTGTCATTATTTTATTATTTGTTATGCAGATTTCACATTAGAAGACACGTTCAACTCATCCAAAATTAATGCAAAGCTGCAACCATCTGATCAAAATGTCACTTGGACCATCCTTGTGATGGCATGTTTACTCGTTCATCACCTAGTTGGAATTATCTTCTGAATACTCCTAGCAGACAATGAACATGAAGCTAGCCGTGTTTATGAAAACTCTTTTGATTCATTTGTAAACTCCTTCTGTGTATGAAAACTTCATATATTAATCAATATGTTGTTTTGGTATCTTTCTCATGATGCTTGGCTTCTTTGTATGTTTCTTTTTGCACATTGAATGCATAGTAGTAATTTAATCTTTGCATGTAAATCAGGTCCTTTAAGAAACATTTGTAACCATCTGCTAGCATATGAAACCCAATGGTTCATATAGAACCCTCAACAAGTTGTTGATAATGCTATGATCTTTTGCTTTCTAGATGACCACGAAATTGTGTTGGATCCAAAACAGAATACATAACCACTTGTGATTTTTCGATCATTGACGCATCTTGCCTGGTCATTGTCCGTGTATCTAGCTAGGCTGAAATCATCTTCTGTTTTATATAGTAGACCATGGCCTTTTGTGCCTTTGATATATCTTAGTATTCTTTTGGTTGTAAAATGAAGCTTGCTAGGCTCCAATATATATCTGGAGACAATGCTAATAGCTTGCATAATATCAGGCCTTGTGTTGGCTAAGTAGATCAATGATTCGACCAGGCTGCAATAGATTAGCTCGTTGACATTCTCTTTTCCATCATTCTTGTATAATTTATCATTCATGGCCATAGGCGTGGCCATTGGCTTGCAATTAGCCATGTTAAATTTCTTTAATAGATTGTTTGCATATTTTTCTTGAGAAATAAATATTTGGCCTAGTTGTTGCTTTACCTGCAAGGAAATACTTCATGATACCGAGATCAGTCATCTCACATTCTTGCATCATAGTCGTCTTGAAATCTTCAAGCATTGCTAACTTGGTGCCCATATATATCGGATCATTGACATATAGACATAAGATAAGCAAGTCTCGGCATCCTTCAATCTTCACATATAGTGATGGCTCACTTGGACTTCTTTTGAAGCCATGTTGAAGAAGATACTTATCAATTTTACTATTCTAGGCACAAGGAGCTTGCTTTAAGCCATATAATGCTTCCTGTAGCTTATGCAGCTTGTCTTCTTGGCCTTCTATAAGGTAGCTTTTGGGTTGCTCCACATAAACTTCTCTTTTGGTTTCTCTATTGAGAAAGGTTGATTTCACGTCCAATTGGAAAACTTGCAACTTTAACTATGCAACTAAAGCAAGCACAATTCTAATTATTTCCATGAGAACAATTGGAGAAAAAGTTTCATTGTAATCAATTCCAAGCATCTAAGAATAGCCTTTGGCAGTTAATCGAGCTTTATATTTTTGGATTGAGCCATCTTCATTGTATTTGATTTTGTAAACCCATTTTAGCCTGATAATTTTTTTGTCTACTAGTTTATCAACCAGCTTCCACATTCTATTTTTCTTAATCATCTTCATCTTTTCATTCACACCTTCAATCCATGGTTCTTATTTTATAACTTCAAATTTTTGTGGCTCACGCGAGATGAAGGCCAAATTACAATTTTCATAAATATCTTCCAAGGATCACCACTTGGAGGAGGTGAATCTGGAGATGAAATTGATGAAATAACTGAGCTTCGAGCGTACCTTGGAGTTGATGGAGAGCCTGGTTCTTGAGAAGGCCTTAGAGTTGTTGGTGATGAATTTGAACCTTGATCTTCGCTAATCTCCTTCTTAGCTTCTTCATGTGATTGTGGGCCTTTCTTTTTAACATCATTTCATTGTCATAATTACGTTTCATCTAAAATGACATCTTGGAAATAACTAGTTGCTTGGCTGTGGGCTTATATAAGTGATAGCCCTTTGATTCATCATTATAGCCAATGAAGATGCATTTTTCACCTTTTTCATCTAGCTTCACTATATTTTCTTTAGGGATATGAGCGTAAGCACCACATCTAAAAATTTTGAAATGCTCTACCTTTGGCTTTCATTTATACCAAGCCTCATAGGGAGTCTTATTTGGTATAACTTTTGTGGGAGATTTGTTGAGAATATAAATGGCTGTGTTGACCCAAAAATATTTTGACATATTTTTGCCTTGTAGCATACTGCAGGCCATTTCAACAATTTTTCTATTTTTTCTTTTAGCGACACCATTTTGTTGTGGTATATGCCATGCTATAAGCTTTCTTTTTATGCCATGTTTTTTGCAAAATTTATCAAACTGATGATTAGTAAATTCTCTCCCATGATCAGTCCTTAATATTTTGAGAGAATGTCCACTTTCCTTTTCAACAAGAGCCTTAAATTGAATAAAGAAGGATAAAGCTTCTAATTTTTGCTAAAGAAAATAAACCTACATCATATAAGTAAAATCATCAACAAGGAGAAGGAAGTACCTTTTTCTAGCAAGAGAAGCATTTTTAGAAGGCCCCTATATATTAGCATAAACTAGCTCAGGTGGATCTTTACCTCTCCAAGATGATTTAAGAAAAGACAATCTATGCATTTTTTTCATAAATGTAGCCTTCACATATTTTCTTTTCTATAGTAATAGGAGGATGCCCAAGAACCATTTCCTTCTGCTTTAGCACTTTTAGGCTATTAAAATTCAAGTGGCTAAATCTCAAATGCCACAATGTGAATTCATTCACATTTTTTACTTTGTAGAGCATATTTTTGATCAGGCGACATTATAAGAGGAAACACATTATTAGAGGCCATTTTCATAGCAATAATTAATTGCTTCTTTTTCTTATCAATAATAAAACATCTTTCATCATCAAATTTCACCATACAACCCTTCTGAATTAATTGGCCAACACTTAAATAAATTTTGGGCTAGGCCCAAAACATAAAGAACATCATGTATAAGTTTATGATTTCCATCTTTTGGCTTTAAGGCAATAATGCCTTTTCCTTTAATATTTTGGCTTTTTCCATCACCCAGGGTCACCTTGGACTTCACTTTTTCATCAATGTCAAGTTATCCCTGTAATGCCCTATTCCTAGGAGCGTTACTAGTAGTAAGATCAGAGGAGATTCTGACAGAGTCTTCCCTGATTTACCACCATTTTGCTATATACAATATGCTTCACCATAATAATATACATCAAATGCACAAATATAATAGAGTAGCCTCCATGCTCTGCATTCTTTTGCATATGATATACACTTGTTAATATCCACATCTTCATAGCACTCACAGACCAAGATCGGCGGTTATACGGTACCCTGGCTGTCAAACCACATGCATCCATACAATAATATGACATCCTATGCAATTAGATAATAACACATATTTTATGTACAATCATAAATATGTCCATTAATATTCATCATCATACATAAGAAAATGTAATAGTGTCTCTAATGCGATCACAGCCCAAGCCCATCACGAGACCTAACACCCTATTGAGCTTTGTCCTCTGGCCTGTCAGCTTGTTAATTTGGTTGATTTGTAATGCCCCTGAACTTCAAGATACACCTTTTAATGAGCCCTTAATCGCTCTTCAAAATCACAGTCTTAATCTCTAGAATTACTTGGTGGGTCCCACTGATTAGCAACACTTCTCCCCTTTTTGGTGGTTGTCATCCTTTGATCCCACAGGAAAATTAATGCCAAGGCCCACCAATCACTTCTATTAAAGTTTGCTAGCAATTTCTTGAAGTGAAACTACCCAAAATGGAAGATTGGAATGATGGAGAGGGAGTGCTCACATTGGAGGGCATGAACAGATAGGTGTAGAGGATGGGAGATGGGAAGGCATTGCAAAATGATGATTTTTATAATGCTTTTATTAGGGTAGTCTATGTTCCACTCAATTTTATGCACATGCACTCACTTGAAATTTTAAAACCCCATTTAATCCTCATCTTTAACACATGTGAGCTACCCATTTGGTAAATCATGTATCAAAATAAATTTCCCATCCATTATATATATTATTTTCATAATTAATTTTTTTGTTCATAATAAAATTTAATATTTTTTAATATTTACACCTTCAATGTTCCACTGATTTAATTTAATTTTTTCACTTAAATCATTTATTTAATACACTTTGATGTATTCCCAACCTTATCTTTATGTAGTCCACCTAATTTTATAAATTTTCTATAATAAATTCTTCAAAAATTTAATTATACAGTATGCTGAACCAATAAAAATTGTCAAAAGTTTACAATAGCATAAATTCACATTTTTGGAATTTTAAGGGCCTTACGTTCCACCCTTCTTGTAAAAAATTTTGTCCTCGAAACTTAGATGAATAAATGAGGATACTTGGATTGCATCATATCCTCAAATTCCCGTGTAACCTCATCCTTCGAGTGACAACATTATTGCACCTTAACCGGGGGAATGGTTTTGCTTCTCAACTATTTCTCTCTTTTACATAAGATTCAGTCTAGCTACTCGGTATAGTATAGATTCTTGGTTAGTTGTATCTCTTTTGGCACCAAAACATGATAAGGATCTGGCTTATATCTTTGTAGTAATGATACATGGAATACATTGTGGATCTCGCTCAATGAAGGTGGTAATGCAATACAATAAGCCACATTGCTAATCCATTCCAATATTTCATATGGCTTAACATATCTGGCGCTCAACTCTCCCTTGGTGCCAAACTGCACCACACCTCTCATAGGAGATACTTTAAGGAATACCCAGTCTTCTACCTTAAACTCTAAATCCTGCCTTTTATTTCTGGAATTTCAACAGCGGTAACAGACCATTAAGTCTCTAATATTTTGCCTTCACTCTCTGGCATACTAGACACCTTGCCACATACTGAGCTACATCATTCTTATACCATACCACCAATATTACGACCTCAAGTCATGATAAATCTTAATACTGTTAGGGTGAATAGCATAAAGTGAATAGTATATTTCCTTTAGCAATTTCTGCACAATAACAAAACCCTTAAACATTGCAAGCCAATTTTAGTATCTCATGATGCTATTAGAATAATGATAAAATTAGGTAGTCCACCCCTTACACAAATTCCATTCTCGAAACTTTAAATATGAGGCTTCAAGTCATCATAACAATTTATGTTTCTATCTCACTACACGTCCGCTAGGTCACTCTCAGAGTGACATTTATGTTTAGTAATATCACCTACCTTTCAATCATGCAAGACCAACCAACCCAAATACAATTCAGGACGTTTAGTACTCTATTAGAAAAACCAATTATAATAACCACTAAACATATATCTGGAACTCCAATATCTCAATTCAATCACAAAAACTATATCATTATAACACAAGGTATAAATGAAGTCACCTAATCTAATCATCTTTAGGAAATCAAAACAAATAATATATTTCACTTAACAAGATGAATTTGCACTTTATATCTTATAGAACGATACATATATATTATTTAACAATATGCTAATTTTAGATTTACAGTTGTCATATCATGATAACACACTGTTACATACATAAAGTTATAATTCTTCTAATACAAATGGAACTATCATTATGAGATCGATATATAATAGGATAACACTTTACAATATATAAACAAATATTCTAACTGAGGTCTACCACTACCTATTCTCATACTATCTCTAGACATCTCCATAATCTTTTCATGCCATTTTCATGTCCATCCCATTCATCCCATTCTGTATTAACTATTCTTATCATAATAGTCTTATCTCATTTACTTCTCCCCAAGTATACCTAGTAAATCACCAATCAAATATGTAAAGTTATGTCAAGTGGTGACTCAACCACCAGTCAAATACATTGAGCCAGATCAAGTGGACAATGCCACAGCAAAGTGAATAATTATCCTCATCATCTTTCTAATTTTATTACATATTTATATAGCAATTTATTTTATTATACTTTATCATACTTTTCTCCCTATCAATGTATGATTAATTGACTTTTGTATCCCTAGCCATAAATGTTGCTAGATTCATGGCGGCAATATTGATGTCACCTATGATATATCGCCTTCACTGCAATATAGGGATGTCGGATTCACTATCTATATCGATTGAAAGATTTTAGTATAATCATTAACCTTTAATGATACATACTATAGGGGCTCCGTCTTATATAGTATATCATGTTTCATTATACATATTATATCTTTTCATATTTTAGTCAATTCTTATATTATCAAACCAATGCCACCATACTCCACCTTGGCAGCCATCACCTTGAAGGTGTCGATCATTTTTCAATTGGACAGAATGGGTGGCCTATTTGTGAATCTATCCACTAGTTAATACATAAGTCTTATAATAAATAATTAACATGGTCGGGATAATCTGTCCACCGACCAATCCATGAATCTCATAACTAGGGATCAAAGAAGCCATCCCGGCAGACACTCAAACCGCAACACACACACACACACA